>PVKN010027136.1:0-13612 GCA_004027915.1 Capromys pilorides | reverse complement strand
AATCATCTATTTCCACGTGTATATCTCTGGTTGGAGGCTGGTATTCATTTAAGCCCCGACGCGGGAAATGCACGGCGCGCAACACGGTAAAGCGGTCTCGGACGGACGCTAAGAGGTTGTCGCCCAGTCAATAAAGGAGCTTGTACAGACAGAGGTGTTCGTGTGCCTTATTCTGCGGGACAGAAGCGGCGCCGGACAGATGTCTTCAGGTAAGCATGGAGCTAATCATGGAAATGTGCATGGAGTATATTCCGGACCAGCCTACAATCTCTGTCCCTGCCAAGACACTGGTGACCAGAACACCACTGAGGATTGAGATTACCTGGACCATGTGACTGTCCTATGCTGGGTGCAACAGAACATGACTCACTTCAGAGGCAACTCTAACAAGGTGGCCATTTTTGGTAAGTCTACTAGTTGAAGAAGTGTGTCCTCACATGTTGTGTCCCCTCTGTCCCAAAGACTTTTTCATGGTGTTATCATGGAAAATGAGCTGGCCATTCTGGTTGGCTTTATCTCCAACTCATCTGAGGATATCTCCATAGTGAGTCACCTCAAAACTACTCAGCCCAGGATGTCTACCTCTCCCCTCCGTTCCAGAGCCTCTGTTTTTCTATGTCTTCAGTGAAGACAACAAAGAAAGTTGAGTTACCTTGGAAACAGTTGCCTTCCCAGGAATTGCTGAAGTCCAAAGATCAGAATCTATGCACCTCTGTCTCACAGAAACCGAATATACCTATGGCTAACAAAGCTGTATCCTGGAGTACCCATCATGAGCAGGACCATGTCAGCAGATAGGCCCCCTCTGTCACCTCTGAGCAGCAAGGAAGTTGGAGCAACTTTATACCTGAAGCCACCTGCATAGGCTATCCTGGGAAACTTGAAAGGGTTGTTTGGATTCAGTGTTTTCACTGGGCATAGCCCTTTCTCTCCCTGAGAGAATGAGCCAGTCCTCTTCAGCCCATTTACAGAAGAATCCACTTTCAGTCCATTATAATCTGTGGACAGCTAGACTCAGAAGCCCTGGTGAGGTGGCTTCAAGACAAGAGTGAACAGGAAATGCTGGCTATTATCAAGCTCAGGTTCAGTGTTCTCAGGTGTAGAAGAAAGGGGTTGATGGTTTGTAGGAGAGACAATCTGTACTGCTCTGGACTAATTGTCCATGTCGTGGCATCCTTACAGCTCTAGATGATAAATGAGGACCTAGATATGCTAAATCTAACAGAAGTTATTTCAAGGTGGGCATGAGCATCCTGGGATGAGTTCAGAGTAACTCACTGAGCATGAAAAAGCATGTGAGACTCTGAATAATGACATTTAATGCCCTTTCAGACCTTCAAAGTCATCGCTGGTATAGTGGGTGAGGTTTTCCTGCCCAGGTAACCCCAGGAGCTGCTGGCTTCCGCTGATTTTAAATCTGTCACCAACAGCATCATTGGTGTCAATAATGAACAGTATGGGTGAACCCTTCCCAACATGTGGCATAGGAGTCTGGGAAGTGCAACTTAGTGGTTTGAAGAGTTTTTAGAACTATTTAGATATATTCAGCTCCATACTATTCTTCCAATACCTAGGGCCTGGGCTTTCCTGGCATCCAGGAAAGAATGGGCAGAGAGATAATACATACTGCTCTGAACAGCATCACAACACAGATGGTGAGGTTCCTGAGTTCTTGCTCCAAAGAACAGGACACCTCATGACACCCCATGTACCCACCTCACAAACAAAAGCTGAGCTCTTTATATGGCTATGGGTGGCATTACAGGCAGGTAGATGGACATGAGCAGTAGGAGGGGGGTAGGAGTGGGGAGAGTCAGTAAAAGCTATTGTTTTCTATAGGTAGTTGAGGTTGAGCTGCTACCAGTTGCTCTCTCTGGAGACAGGAAGTAGGATGTGAGACCAGGATGTGAAGTGGCCTCAACCAATTGGAAAAAGACCCAAGTGGAGAGGCAACCACAAACTAACTAGGAAGGAGGATTGGGGACTTTCCACACCATGAAGCATGAGCTTTGATTGCCACCAGCATCCTTGTCATGACCTCTCTTCATTATCATCTGCTTAAGGCCTCATAGATAGGCACAGCATAAATTAATTACTGATGGCCAACAAGAAAAAGTATGCACACCTCAAAATTGAAGGTACAGCATGGACAAATGTTGAATATTTAAGAGTAGGGTGGGGAATTCCTAGACCCTAACCTTTCAGGAAGTATATAAAAATATAAGAAACTAGAACAAAGTTACTCAGTGTTTTTCACACTCTTGTGGCTATCCAACTTACCTGTGGGCAGTATCTTACTTTGTAATAAACACTTTGGCTTTGAAACTGTTTCTTAACTTGTATATGATGTCTCTGGACTAATTGCTTCATGTCCAGGCCTTGGTGTCTTCACAGCTCTAGATAAGAAATAGGGATATTCTAGCCTAGACATTCTAAGCCTAGTGGAAGTTATCTCAGGGTGAGTATGAGCATCCTGGGATGAGTTCAAATTTACTTACCAGGCACGAGAAAATATGCAAGACCTGACCTTGATCAATCATCCTTGCAATAGCTGATGGAACTTTCCTGCCCAGACACCCGCAGCCTCTCCTATGATGATGACTTTCTCATTGTTTACGAGGTAGTCTGGGAGAATTCTTCTCTTCTGGTCAAGAATCAGGAAAGGCCAGATGATAGGATCACACCAGACCCTGGCTGTTTCTTATATCTCCAGCCCCAACCCAGACCCTTCCAGGCCCATCTTGCCACCTGGAGCTTCTTCCCTGGAATCTGTCTACCTTGACTCTCCATGCTCCCCCTGAATTAGAAGTTGCTTGCTGAGTCTGGTGACCTAGTGATGGAAAAGCACATGTGAGACAATGACAGCCCCCAAATCCTGAAAACCCAGTTCCAGGAGATGATTGGAGAATTCATGCTCATGATCTGTGCTCTCCAAGTAGCATGTTTTCAGCATGCATAGGCTGAGAGGGAGTAGCCTAGGGAGAAGCTTAGAGCTGTGAGCCCCAGGGGAGGTCTGTGGAATCCAGATCTCATACCATATCTTTACTGAGCCTCTGGTGCCAGGCACTTGATGTCCCTCATCTCAGCAAATTCTCAAATTTAAACCTGAACAAAAAAAGTAGCACTACAAGTGTAACATTTTTCTATTTCAAAGTATACTACAAAGCCATAGTTCCAATAACAGCATAGTACTTGTAGAACATCCTGAGGTTCCATAGACTTTTTCTAGGTTCTTAGTGTCCTGAACATAAATTGGACAATTCAGCGTATAAAATAGTGATGTTGTTCATATAATAAAGATAGAAAGGAAGTACACTTTATGGAGTGAGAACAGGCCAATAAAAAGTAGGAAAAGAGGGCCAGCCAGATAACTCAGCAGACTAAAACACCTGCTTAGGCAGACGCAGGGACAAGAGTTCAATTCCCTTTGTGCTGCTCACCCCTGAGATGGCAATTAAGATTGGGCATGGTAGCACACACCTGTAACCCCTGTGCTTGGGAGGCTGAAAACAGGAGGATCATGAGTCTGATCTGTGTAGTGAGACTCTTTGGACCCTGTACTAATTATATATATAAAATATATTTAATATTAAGTATATTAAATATTAAATATATTTATATACTTATATTTATATATAAATATAAATATTTATATTACATATATTTTATATATTTTTATATTTATATTTATATATAAATATATATTTAAAGTAGGAAAAAAGCAAACTTTCTGGAACTCTAACTCAACCCACAGGAGAAGGGATCTCTTCAAATACAAGGTAAGCATGCAAAATGGCCAGCAGTCCCAGTGAAGAGCAATGGACTGGAGCGCTAACTCAGGTGAAGGCCATGGTCATTGTGGGCTGCAGCACAGTATGGGTTTTTACACTGAAAGTAATGCCATCTGCCTGGTAGCCTAGCTTGGGAAAAGAGATCAACTAAATGCTGTTGACGAATGCAGGAGGGTGAGGGAAGGAATCCTCTGCAATACTGATGGATGTAAGTGTGTACAGATACTATGGAAATCAATATGGATATTGTTCCAAAACCTGCAGTAGAGCCACCACCTCACCCAGCTGTTCTGAGCCATGAGATTAGGGCACAACCAGCTGGCTGTGCAAGTGGGAGTGCAAGATGAAGAGCCAGGACTCACTTAGAAAAACAGTTCCCCACACTGTGCTGGGATCCATCAGAAAGCGCTATCTTTAGTTCTCCTCAGAAAACATCAAGCAGATGTTTGATAGGATGGCCTAAATCTGACCTCAGCCTGAGAAGTAGGGGACACAGAAGCAGGCTGGCCTTCAGCTCTTAGCCACCGCCCTCTTCAGCGAGCTACTCTCACTCTGTATAGAGTCCTTCTTTTCCTACTTTAATTGGCCCCCATTTACACTGAAATACATACTTCTTTTTCTACTTTTAAGATCTTCAACAAATATAAAGCACTATTTTTTTCACTTGTCTTGACCAGTTCTTTGTTCGGAAGAGCAAAGAACCTAGACAGCATCTCTAGAAGGAATCCTCAGCTCCCAGCAACCGGAATAATAATGCAGCTCCTAGGAATACAACCAAAGAGAATACACAAGGTGACCAAAAATTGAGTGTTTAAATTTTTAAAAATTCAATACAGTAAAATAGACATTACCAAGAAGTAGGGGATAAGTGTGTTTGAGTCAAGAGGGAGTATTTTGAGGAGAATTAATGGCAATGTAGTTTTTGATATTACAAACTTAATTTGGCAAACTTAGTTCTCTTTCCCATCTTGCAAGATGGTGGGTTAAAAAAAAAACTGAGAAGCCAGACACTAAAGAAAAGAAACCTGAAGCCAAGAAAGCTTCTGCCAGTGATACTGATAAAAAGGGTAAGGTGAAGAAGGCAAAAAAGTACCAAGAAGGGGCAGCCCCACTGCAGCCAAAATCCTGTCGTGGTTAGAGGAATTGGTAGATACTCCTGATCTGCTATGTACTCCAAAAAGGCTTTGTACAAGAGAAAGTACATAGCTGCTAAATCAAAGGTTGAGAAGAAAAAGGAGGAGAAAGTTCTTGCTGCGGTCACAAAACTAGCCAGTGGAGAAAAGAGTAGAGGTTTCTGGGTAGTTAGGCTTTGGAAAATGCCTAGATACTACATTTCTAAAGATGTGCCCCAAAAGTTCTTGAGCCATGGCAAGAAATCCTTTAGTTCACATGTGAGGAAACTTCGAGCTAGCATCACTCCTGGCACCATCTTGATCATCCTCACCAGGTGTCACAGAGGCAAGAGAGTGGTCTTCCTGAAGCAGTTGAACAGTGGCTTGCTACATGTGATTGGGCCTCTTAGCCTTAATCGTGTTCCTCTATGAAGAACACACCAGAAATTTGTCATTGCCACCTCTACAAAAATTGATATCAGCAAAGTGAAAATCCCCAAGCACCTCACTGATGCTTACTTCAAGAAGAAGCTGAGGAAACCCAGACATCAGGAGGGCAAGATCTTTGACACTGAAAAAGAGAGATATCAGATTTTAGAGCAGCTCAAGGTAGACCAGAAAGTGGTGGACTCACATATTTTAGTAAAAATCAAAGCTGTTCCTCAGTTCTGGGGCTACCTGAGATCCGTTTTTGCTCTGACAAATGGAGTTTACCCTTATAAATTAGTGTTCTAAATTTATTATTAAGAACCTAATTAAATAACTGATACATTTTTTTAAAAATTAAAACATAAACTTAAAGTTGATTATATTTGCTGATCACATGTCATCCATAGTGATAACAACAGAGCCATGTTCATTGCCAGGTGTTTCATAGCAGCTCAGCTGTGGAAATAGCCAACACACCCATAAATAGCTGAATGGATAAAGAATTGTGAAATGGCACACATGCATTCAAGGTTTCATAATATGTTTGTGAATATATAAGCTATACTGTATCATACAGTAAATTAGAAAAAAGATTGTAAGAAACCTCAATATGGTAAAATTTCAGCAAAAATGTATAACAGCCAGAATGTAATTTTATTAAAAATGAGTACTATATCAAGAAAATCCACCAACTATTTAGAATGTTCTATCATTCAGCCAAAACCTAGAATAAATGGATGTCATTTGTATGAAAATGCATAGAACCACAGACTACGGTGTTAAGAAGCTAGACTCAGAAAGTCAAATATTGTGCATTTCCTTTCATTTGAGGGCTATATGGGGGGAAATAAAACTTTAAAAAAAAATTTAAATGAGGGTGAGGCTTGAAAGTAGAAGGGAGACTAGGAAAGAAGATAAGGGAGTCAAGTTTCAGGATAGGAAGTTTCAGGAGCATAATTGGGAGAAAGTGATCAAAAATTCTTCTCTGTGAGTATAAGAGACAGACATCTCCCTCACTTTACAGATAAGGAAATTAAGCAGAGTGGCACTCAGTGACCTGTCCAAACTACACTGCTGGGAAGTCCAAGATTATCCAAGATTCTTCCCACTTCTCCTGCCCCAACCCTAGATTTCCCACCCTATTGCGCAGGTTCCAGTCAACTGTGACCTAGGTATCTTGTCACAAAGGATGAGGTAGGAGGGTTATAAGTTGCCACCTATGCATATCTCCAGGTTCCCATAACCCTGTCTACTTCTATGAGTTCCAGCATCCTCCCAGCTTCCTCAAACACCAGGCCCTCCTATGTGAAGCCTGCCCATGGAAATGAAATTCCCTTTGCCTTCTGAACTTCCATCTGGGGCAACCAAGGTGAATATTTCCTGAACTCTAAAATAGAAAAGAGGGCTCTAACCTGTGAGCAGTGGATTCTCCTCACCATCCAGATGAGAAAGCTAAGGTTCAGAGAGGTGTTAGAATCAGCATCCAAAATCTTACAGCGTAAAAATTATGTGGGATTAGGATCCAAAGCCTTTCACTCCCACCTGTATTCTTTTCCCCACCCTAGCTATGGTGTCCAGCATGGAGGCATAGGCATGGAAGTGTCTCAGAGGGATATATGAATGGCTTTCCAGTGTCAAAAAGAAGAAGAGGACTTCTGGGACAGGAATGATTCCAGGATCAATTCAGCTAGAGACCAGGATAAGGGAGGATAGGCTGGGAAAGAAGAGGGCCTGGCTCCAGGGTATGTGGAGGAAGAGACCAGGCCTGGAGTCCAGTGTCAGGCTGCAGCTGGGTGGTGAGTGTGGTTCATGAAGGGCAACAGGATGAGGCTCAGCAAAGACCCGGGCCCATCTTCTTGCCTTCTGCAGTTAAAGTAGAAAAGCTGCTAAGTGGGAAGAGGATGAAGTATTGGGCCAACTTTGCTCCAGATGGGTGAGAGGATGGTCCTGCTTCAACTTCCCAGGAGACTTGAACTTTTCAAGTGTTCCCCTTGTCTATGACAACTTGGTTAGCATGCGTGTGCCTAATTAAATGATAATAGTCTCCCAACACCACAGCCTGCATGAGAATAAACTTGTGTCTCTCAGTACAAGTTATTCCTCCCTTTCTCACTGACATGGAAGGTGGGCCACAGAGCTGTGCTTCAGTCACTCTCTGCCTTGGAAGGAAGAAGGAAACAGGACCAGGTGACCTACTCACAAGAAGGCAACACTAGTGGAAGGTCCTTCTCTTAGGTCTGTAATTCCCATTCTTAACATCAGTGCTCCCCTTAGTCTGCTTGGCTGCCCAGACTGACGCAGGACTCAGTTATTCCTGGATGTGCCCTCAGATGCCCCAGTGGTGAGGGCCTGCCCCACCAGCCTGCATCGGGCCATGATGAACAGTACTTGCAGCTGGACAGTGAGCCTTCTGTGAGCCAGGCCCTAAAGGCCCCCAGATTGAAGTTCTTGGCAGAGATGCTACCTTACCAGCCAGGGGCTGCCCAGAAAAATTGCACAGGTTCTTGTTTGCCTTTAACCTTAAGTCTGGTATTATTTTCAAAGTCTGCACCCACTGTGAGGCCCATGCCTGCATGATCATTGTGGATCTGTAAAGAAGCTGAGCTGTGAGGTGTTTCTTCCTAGTGAGATAGGGGTTCCACAGATCCACACATGTCTAGCAGAAGAGAGTCCTGTCCCATGTCCCCGAGAGTCTTTCTCTCCAGAGTGGCATCCTCCTGCTTTTCAGAAGTCCCTTTGCATTCTCCTAACTCCCTAATGATCCTTCGCCCTTTTTGCCATATGATTAATATTCCTTTTCACCTCATTGTTGTCCCTAAACTTTTTTTGGTCTCTTCAGTAAAAACCTGTTATGTATTTTTGTATTAACAGGCAATACATATCTACTATGTATTATGTACAAAGGTGACAAAATTGACTCAAGCTACCTCTTTGTTCTCTGAAAGCATTTTCTCTGTTATTAAAAGGCTTTGTCCGCCATCTAAACCTTGGGACTCCCATCCTTCCAATTTCTATAGCTCTGGCCCATGTGGCCTCTAAGGGTACCAGGTTTCCCTGGGATAATATTCTCCTCCCTAATGTCTATTTCATTTAAGCTTAAAAGCAGAATATCCTGGCTGGGCATGGTGGCTCACACCTGTAATTCCAGCACTTGGGAGGCTGAGGGAGGAGGGTTATCCTGAGTTTGAAGCCAACCTGACCTATATAGTGAGTTCAAAGCCAGCCTGAACTATACAGCCAGGCCTTGTCACAAAAAAAGTGCTTTAAAGATGGATTTTGGGTGGGGAGTGTAGCTCAGTGGCACAATATTTGCCTGATAAAAATGGATTTTGTCTTAAAGATGAGGCTTCACCCGTTTCTCACCCTGTGGGGCTAAAGTACAACACTAAAGATTCTTGTTTCTTCTCCTGGGGGCCAAGGTGAGGCTATCTGGTTATGAGAGAAACTATTCCTGTGCCTGCCAAACTGTGCAAGGCAGAGCCTGAGTCTACCAGAGAGGGAGGAAAGAGCTGATACAGATGGACATAACACAAGAGAACCATGAGTCTGACTGGACATGTCCCTGTGGAGAGCTCAGGGTACCTGAGGGCTGCACATCATGCAGGGCGTGTCTATTATTAGGTAGAGAAAAGAGCTAACAGATACAATGTGTCCATTATCTACCTTCACAAAAATCAAGATGGGAGCAACCTACTTTTTAGTTAGTTGCTTCCTTCCTTCCTGACCCAGCCACAAGCACGCTGGATATGTTGTCCTCTGGTCACAGATGCAGGTCTCTCTCCTAACGCTCCTTATACAACCTCCTATGCGGAGGATGCTTGTTTTGTGCCATTCCACTTGGGGTGTGAGATTCCTTGAGAATGGGAGATTTGTCAGTCAATTCCTTCTTCCTCCCTGCGCCTCGTAGGTCCTGGCAGAATTAGTACAAAGGAGTCTCACTTCCGCTGATGCATGAAATCCTTTACTGGATGTCCTAGGCTTGAATGATGGTGCCAAGTGCCAAGGAGTCTGAGTGGGCTTGCTGGTACGGTTTGGAAGCAGGCCCCACGATAAGGGTGAAGTCTAAATGAGGAAGCAAGGAAATATGCAAAACCAGCATTTGAATATCAGGATTGCCTGGCCATGCTGAGCTGTTGACAAGGAAGTGGCATCACCCACAGTGTGGGAGGCAGCTGACTGGAAAGATCTAACCTGTTTTTCATTGTACCCTCACAACCCAGGACATAGGCAGACCCATCTGGATAACACACACTGGGTTGGATAGCCTCATTCACATGAAGGACACCAACGTGGGTGTCTACACCTTTCTGGGAATTAGCTTTGCTAAATTACTATTAGAGCTGCCTGGTAGCAGGGGCTGGAGCCTCTAACCAGCTACATCAACCTTCCAAGCATAAATTCAGATCCTCAGCTGGAGAGAGGCGCTGCTCTGAGTTCTGGGCCAGGCTGCAGTGGTTCTTGCATCTAAATCCTATAGTCAGGTTTCCTCTGCATTGGTCAGATTCCCCAAATAAGTATGCTGAAGTTCCAGAGGGTGGAAGAACTTTACCAGGTTTCTGGATCAGGAATTGGCACCCAGAAGCTGTTATCTCCAGGTACTCAAAAGCAAAGCAAAGACACTTTGTCCAGAGATTTGAGTTATACCAACTGTTCTCTGCCATCAGAAGTATCTCTGAGAGAAGTTTTAGTTGTCTCTTGAATGTGTAGGAGCCCTGAACCTAGAAGTAGACAGTCAAGATCCCTGAGGAGGGCAGTGGTAGTGAATCTTGGGGGATCCCATCCTCCACAGTCCCTATGATTCCCATGGGGCATTCCCTGAAGACCCCTAGGCTGAAGTTCTGAAGAGAGGCTCTACCTGGAAATTTGAAGGCTGCCCAGGAGAACCACACAGGTCTTCAAGGGCCTTTGTACTTAAGTCTGCTGTATTTTCACTGAGTCTGCACACACTTGTGAGGGCCACATTGCCTGATCATTGTTGATGTGCAAAGATATTTCCTTTTTTATTATAGCATCTTTAATGCTTGCATTTCCAGCAGATGTCCTATTGACACCTAACACACTGTGATGCTGTAGTCTCCTAATGACAAGATCAGCCTCCAAGCAGTACGATCAAATTCTGATGTAATTTTCAAATAAAATTAGATATTTTTATTCTTAAAAAAATAACAAAGTTGCATTTTCAGAGAGAAAAAGGTACACAGTTTTTTGGTTTTTTTTGGGTTTTTTTTTTGTTTTTTTTTTTTATTGAGCAGAACATATTTATTGAGGGAAAGAAAGCTCCCGTCTGAGAGACAGGAGGGGGTCCCGAGTGGGTGTTCCTCAAGGTACACAGTTTTTTGTGGTTTGTTTTTTTTTTTTTCTGTGCACATAGATTTCATGAACAGTTATAATGGGCCTTGAAATTCAGTATTTTGGGGGCAGATTGAAGATTATTTATTTGTTTATTAATTTTAATGAAAAGAAATAGCTATGAGACAGTTTCACAACAGTTTAGATATTTCATTTCTTTGAAGCGAGTTAGGTGTTTAGAAGATACACACATGGCTAGCACAGAGTGCCATCTCCTGGCTCCCTGAGAGTCTTTCCATCCAGGCAGCTGTCCTTCTAGATTTTAGAATTCCCTTTGAATAGCGATCCTACACTTTCCTTAGTCATACGTGGTTAATTTTCTGTCTCAGTCATCATTTTCCCTACACTTTTGGGGCCCTTTGAAAAAAAAAAAAAAAACGGTTACGTATTTTTGCTTCCTTGAACAAAGGTGCCATACTGTGGTCTGTCTGCCTACTTGTTCCCCAAAAGTATTTTCTTTGTGTCATTAAAAGGCTTTATTCCTGTCCTAATCCTATGACCTCAGTTTCCTTATTTCTGATCCATTTTCCTTCCATGAGCACCAGTTTTCCCAGCAAAAAGTCTCACTCACCTGCACACACTGCTTTTAAGCTTAAACACCAGGTGTTTGGAATTTGATTTAACAACAAAAGACTCCTGCATTACCCACTTTGGATTCCAAGGAAACACTAGGATAATGCGAAGCTTGGGCTGAGGCTCTTGCAAGAGATAGAGATCTTCCTTTCTGTGCTCCCCAACGGGCCCATATTACTTTCCGGGTGTCCTGATATTCTTATTAAACTCCTACTGCAAACAGGCCTCCGTATAGTTTTCAGTTCCTGAGTACACAGGGCACTTCTCCAAAGTGAGCTCTATGGGAATTTTCTTAGATTTTTAGTACAAGTATTTTTAAAGTTGTTATAAAATAATTTATATATAATTAGTGCTACCCAATTTTGCTGTATTGTTTGTTAAATGTGAGTAAATATATAATGGATCCAACGCCCACTACATCATGTTCAAAATGTTTTTCCTGTGTAAAAAGTCTCCTCAAATCCTTTTATAGTCATCACTGTCCTCCACCCTGCTCCCTGGCAACCACCTGGATGGTTTCTCTTATTATATTTTGCTCTTTCTCCAATTTCATATAAAAAAAGTCCTTTGTGATTGCCCCTGTCACAACACAAAGTTTTTGAGATTCAAGTGCTATCTTGCTATTACAGAGTGGCATTCCATGTCATGACACTACATGCATCCACTCCCAGGCAATGCACATCCCAGTGACTTCTATGTCTATCTTGTTGTTCTCTAGGCATCAAACAGCTTTGGCCACCAGCACGCACGTAAAGGTAGGATGAATAAATGACTGTCATCTGCTCTATCCCTGACTGATATAAGAACAGCACCACCAATGAGCTGGTTCTTTGCCTATTGCCAGGGGTGTCTGACTATTTTTAATAAACCTGCTTCAGAGGCTAACATTGTTACACGTGTCTTCCAGTGGACACATGCTTTCATTTCCCTGGGGTAAGCACCTGACAATGCAGTAGCTGAATCACACAATAGGTGTGTGTTTATCTTTTAAAGAAAATACCAGAATCTCTTCTACATTGACTGCATCACTTTGCTTCCCCACCAGCCATATGTGACAAGGGCAGCTGGTCTACATCCTTACTAATCCATGTACCTATGGATCTTAAAGCTGATTTGTTGAATGAGTAACCAGTGATGGCTCCTGGCTGATGTTTCCCTAGATTTTCAGCCTTTGCAAGGACCTTTCTCAGTGTGTCTCATTGGCAGTCTCTCTTTTGCCAGATCACAATATATGTAAATATTCAAAACACCCCTTGCTTCACACACAGAACTGCTCCTGAGATTTTTCTTCAGTTACACTTGTACTGTTATTTGACCATCATCAGTGTCAAGGATTCAGTAAAGTGGTGCAGTGGAGAAAGAGTGTGTGGGAACTTTCGCCCAACCCAAGGTGGATGGCAGCCTCAACTAAGAAGTGCTGTATTGTCCTATTAACAGAGAGTTACAAACAAATCTGAAATCTCCCAGCTCCCAAAGCCCAGCTTTTAAAGTGCCTTAAGAAAGGGTGCAGAGAACATCTACCCAATAGATTCTGGGACCAAGTCTTGGACCAGAAGGAATTAGATGGGAGACAATGAATCATCTGCAAGCCTTACTGATTGGGTGGAGAGACAAAAGCCCAGTCCCCAGATACTCTGAGTGTCACCGAATATGGTCACTGCAGCAAAATGCCCAGAAGTGATTTATGCTTGGGATACAAGGCTTAGAGACCTGACATACTCAGGGCCGTAGGAAGGGGCCAAGGCTGGCTATCAGTAAGAACTAGAGGCTGCCTGAGATTGAACATGTATCACTTCCTCCAAAAGTCAGGATAGACTGGAACTGCAGGCTCCTGCTGAGCCAATGACATTGTCCTGCTACATCTACCTGAACCTGCCCACTTTGTGTCCTACCTACTTATTGCTGATTGAAAAACCAGGCCTGGGTGGTTTTCAGCTTTTCAGCTGTCTGTCAATGAAACTTGTTGCAGCTCAGAAAAGGCTTTGACCCCCACAATGCAGCGGGATCCACTTCCTCCTCAACTCCAGACAGTGAACTGGGGACTTCTGCTGCTCTTCTTCTGTTGCCATGGTGAGATTCCTGCAGGAGATACAGGATCCAAGGTTTTTTCTGCCACAACATGCAGAGGCAAAACCTCGGCCTGTGGAAGAGTGGAAGGAGAGGGTCACAGGGGCAGGGGATGGTTTTTGAGGGTGTAGTAGTGGGCAGATAACTATGGGAAATGTGGGGTCCACTCAACACCACTAACCCAGAGAGCAAGTTTGGCCTCTGAAAGGGTCAGAGCTACTAAGGACCCCACATGAGGAGGACATGTAGTAAGAAGGCTCTAAGGATCACTGGATGGGCAGGGCAACAACC
>PVKN010027134.1:0-13614 GCA_004027915.1 Capromys pilorides | reverse complement strand
ATTGCTACCCCAGCTTTTTTTTGAGGTGCTGGAGCATGTAGTATTGTTTTCCATCCTTTCACTTTTAGCCTATGAGTTTCTTTATGAGTTAAGTGTGTTTCTTGGATACAGCATATTGTTGCGTTTTATTTCCTTATCCACTCTTCCAGTCTACTTCTTTTAATTGGAGAATTGAGTCCATTTACATTGATAGCTATAATTGAAATGTATTGTCTTATGATTGACATGACTTTTATTTACTACTGTTTACCACTTTTTCTTCTGTGTTTAATTGGTTGCCCTATTTGGTGGGATCTTTCTGTTCTCATTTGTTGAGTTCAGGTCATTTTGGTTCCTCTCTAAAATATTTGTTAGTATACTGTGTAGTGTTGGCTTTGACATCATGAAATTCTTTAGTTGTTCCTTGTCATGGAAGTATTTTACTTCTCCCTTGTGCTTGAAAGACAGTTTTGCCGGGTATAGCAGTCTGGGCTGAAATTTGTTTTCATGGAGGTCTTGAAGCACTCTGCTCCATGCTCTTCTTGATTTCATGGTTTGTGAAGAGAAATCTGCCGTTATTCTGATGGATTTTCCTTTAAATGTGATCTGTTTCTTTTCTCTAGCAGCTTTTAGTATGTTATTCTTCTGCTGGATTTCTGGGATCTTGATTATTATATGTCTTGATGTGTTTTTAGTCGGGTTGATGTTATTTGGTGTTCTGTATGCTTCAGTTACCTGAATATGTGATTGTTTTCTAATATTTAGGAAGTTTTCTGCCCTTACTTCTGCCCATATTTTTTTTAATATCATTTGTATTGACTCTTTCTTTCCCATTGATTCCTATTAATCTCACATTGTTCATTCTTGCATCATTTTGCAAGTGTTGAATTATTTTTTCCTGCATCCTGGTTGTTTTTAAGAGATCCTTTCTTGCCTTTTCACTAGCTGCGAGTGTGTCTTCAAGATCTGAGACTCTATCCTCACTTTCATTCATATGGTTTTTCCAGCTTGTGATTGAGGTTTTATTTTCTTGTACATCTCTTTGATACTGTTTCATGCAATCCATTTCTTTCTTATATTGCTCAGTCATGGAGTCCATCATTTTTCTATTCTCTTCTAATGTTGTATCAATGTCTTCTTTAATATTACTTAAGTCTTTCATTATAGTTATCCTTTCTCTCTTTAGTTCAGAGATTATTTCTGCTCTGCTCTCCTGTTTACCTTTCTGCATTTGTTCCCCTACTTTAGATGCTATTAATTTAGACATGTCTTTTTTTTCTTCAGGGGTTATTTCTGTTCTGCTTTGCTCTATACGTTTCTGCAATTGTTTTTCCACTTCAGATTCTATTAATTCATGCATTTCTTTTTTTATTTCAGATGTTATTTCTGATCTGAGTTGCTCTATATGTTTCTGTAGTTGTCGGTCTACCTCAAATTCAGAGTTTTGGCTGCATGATTCCCATTTTCTTCCATGGTATTGTCTCCTGTATTTGATTTGGGTGGGCTTGGTCCCTGTGACTGCATCTTACTCCTTGTCATTATCATTTTGTATGGCATTGATCTCTGTACTTTGGTGAAGTTATGATGTTAGCATCTGTGGGAGTTTGTTCTGGATCCACCAAGCTTGTTCCCCTTCAGTGGTGCCTGGCTTCGATTTGCAGCTCAGGCCACTGGCTGCTGTGAGGCCCTATGGGTCTGGATGGTGGGTGGAGTCATAGCTCTGAAATTGAGGAGTCTGAGGATGGACGCAGGTTGAGGGTCCTTACCAGGCAGGCACAGGCAGGCCAGATGGGATGGTGGATGGGACTGGAGCTCATGCAGGAAGAACTAGGAGATGGAAGCAGGCCGGGGGTCCTTACATGGCAGGCACGCAGCAGACCAGATGGAAGATGGGTTCAGGACCGACAGGCATGTGGGCCAGACCAGATAGCAGATGATTTTGGGACTGGAGCTCAGGTGGGAAGAACCAGGAGATGGAGGCAGGCCAGGGGTCCTTCTGTTTTTCCTTTTTTGATAAGGTTGGCTAGGAGTTTGTTGACTTTAACCTTTCAAAGAACCAACTTAGGGGTCGGCAAGTTAGCTCAGTGGTCTAAAGCACCTGATTAGGCAACTGCAGGCAACCAGAGGTACCGCAGTTCGATCTTCAGCACCACATGCTGCACCAGCCCCACCCCCAGGACAGGCTGAGCTGGCCATAACATGAACAAATAAATAAAGTTGAAAAAAAAAAAAAGAACCAACTCGGGCTGGTGAGATAGCTCAGTGGACTAAGCTCCCACTTAGGCAAGCATAGGGACCAGGGTTCAATCCCCAGCATTACATGCCATGCTAGCCCCACCTCCAGGTATGCTGAGCTGGGCACTGAGAAAGGGTCTGGTGGTGCACATCTGTAATTCCTGTGCTGGGAAAGCTGAAAACAGGAGGATCACTATGAGTCTGAGCTATGTAGTGAGACCCTGTACCAAATACATTTTTTTAATAAAGAACCAACTCTTTGATCCATTCTTTGTATTATTTTTTTAGTCTCCATTGCATTAATTTGCTTTGATCTTTATCATTTTCTCCCTTGTACAAGCTTTGGATTTGGCCTTCTCTTCTCTTTCTAGGTGCTTGAGGTTTAGCATTTAGTTGTTTACTTGAGTTTGTTCTGTTTTCCTGATATGTGTATAAATTACTATACATTTCTATTATAGGATTGCTCTCATAAGCTCCAGAATGTTGCATTGCTATTTTCATTAATTGTAAAAACTAATTTCTTTAGCTTCATTTGTGACCCAAAGTTGTTAAGAAGGTTTTACTTAATTTTCATCTGTTTCTAGTTAGTTTCTATGTGTTTTCCATGTGTTTGTGTTTACTTAAGCATGTTCTATAAGCTAGTATATTGTCTATTTTGGAGAACATCCCATGTGTACCTGGGAAGATTGTATGCTCTACTATCATGGGGTGGAACTTTCTGTAGACTTTTACTAAGTCCATTTGTTCAAAAGTTTAATTCAGTTCTAATATTTAATCGTTAATTGTCTTGTCTAGCTATTCTGTCTTTTTGTGTTAGTGGCATGTTGAAATCCCCCAATACCATTGTAGTAGTGCTTACTTGATTTTTCATATCCATTAATCTTTGTTTTATATAGCTATGTGCACTGGTATTTGTTGCTTTTATATTTATGATGATTTTCTTTGTCTCTCTTAATCAGTCTTAGTTTGAAATCCATTTTGTCATTTCTGTGTGTGTGTGTGTGTGTGTGTGTGTGTGTGTGTGTCTTTTTTTTCAGACAGGGTCTCGCTATGCAGTCAGGCTGGCCTTAAGCTCACTTTTGTAACCCAGGCTGGTCTCGAACTCACACTGATTGTCCTGCCTCAGTTTCCCAAATGCTGGGATTACAGGTATGCACCACCACGTCCAGCTTTAAATCCATTTTGCAAATACAAGAACTACCCTTGATTTTCTCCAGCTTCCTGTTTCTTGGATAATGGTTTTCCATCTTTTACATTTAAGTCTATGAATTTCTTTTTGTATTAAATGTGTTTCTTGTATGCAGCATAGTGTTGAGTCCTTCTTGATCCAGTCTGCCAGTCTATATCTTTTGATTTGTGAATTGAGACCATTAACCTTGATGCTTATAACTTATCTATACTGACTTATCCTTATCCTGTTGTTTTCCTGTTGTTGCCTCCTCCCCTGCCTTGTCTGTTTGTTTGTCCTGCCTCATGGAGTACTTCTGTTGGAGATTCATGGAGTTGTAGTCATTGTTGTCTCTTTCTAGAATGTCCTTCAAAACATTTTTTTTTAATTTTATTTATTTATTTATTTGTTTGCTTGTTGTGTGTGTTTGTTTCTTTTATTTATTCATTTTGTGGCTGGCTCAGCCTGCCCTGGTGGTGGCGCTGGCACAGCATGTGGTGCCGGGGATCGAACTGCAGTCCCCGCAGTTGCCTGAGCCCTCCTAAGCAGGCGCTTTAGACCACTGAACCATCTCGCCGGCCCTCAAAACATTTTAGAGTGCTGGTTTCATGGTCATGAATTTCCTCTGTTGTTGTTTGTCATGGAAATATCTCATTTATCAGTTCTGAAGGATAGTTTTGCAGGGCACATCAATCTGGGCTGAAGGTTTTTTTCCTCTAGAGATTGAAATACTTCAAGCTCTCCTTGTCTTGACGACTTGTGCTAAGAAGTCAGATGTGATTCTGATGGGCTTTCCCTTGTATGTGATTTATTTCTTTTCTCTAACAACTTTTACGATTCTATTTTTGCTTTGAATTTCTTGAATATTGATTATGATATGCCTGCTTGTAGATTTTATTTTTATTGTGGCTAACTGGAATTCTATATGCCTCACTTATTCTTTGCAAAGCTCTTTTTCTCTACCAGGAAAGTTTCCTGCGATGATTTCTGCTAATAGGGTTTATATAAGTTCATGTAAAGGCAGAAGACAGCACAAGTCATGATTTCTGACTTGATATTTTTAGAGCCTTATTCAATTGCTTTGTTGTTACTGTTCCAATTAATCTTAAGTTATTTTTGTTTGTTTCATCTAATAGCTGCTGGATGATTTCTCATGGTCCCTTGCTACCATAAAAAAAAGTCTTTCTTTCATGATTGCTAACTGCAAGCTTGTCTTCTATATATGAGATGCTGTCCTTGTATTATCTTATTCTGCTGGTTATATTTTCAGTGGAGTTTTTATTCTCCTGCATATCTGCTTAAATTTGCCTCATGAATTCCATTTCTTTCCTGTGCTGAGCACTCACAGCTTCCATAATTTTCTGAAGTGCCTCTATTTTTAAAAATCTGTATCTGCTCTAGAGTCACTAAGCGGGGTTTTCATTGTGGATACCATGTCTATATCTAAGAAAATATTTCTGACTTGATTTTTTTAGAGCCTTATTCAATTGCTTTGCTGTTACTTTTCCAGAGAGGCCAGGTGAGGGCTTTTGAATTAATCCACCTCTTTTCCCCCGGAGTTTGCCCTGATGAACTGGATGTCTGGGGTTACCTCTTCTTTAAATATTTTCTAGTTGCTTTTCTTTCTTTCTTTTTTCTTTCTTTCTTTCTTTCTTAGTTTAATTCCTGGGTTGATGCTTGTAAATTTCTATGGTGGGTTGCTTTATAGATAGCAATTAGAATCCTTAGGTAATGTCTAATTCACTGAAGTATCTTCCAGGTGTAGCTTGTTTCTGGAGTTAGAGTCTGTTGAAAGATCCTATCTCTTCAGTTTGTTGGGGATTAGAAGTTTGCTGCATAAGTCTTGGAATACCAGGAAAAATAGCTGTTTAGAACAACTATGTCAGTTTTGGCTATCATGGTACCATCAGCAATAATAATACCATCAACAAACCAAGATAACCATTAATTTGCCAGGTTTAAATGTATGAACTAGATTTGTAGCTATGTAGCAAAATCCAAAATATACCAGAAAATAACATGCAGTATTTAAGTATTTGAGTCCTTAGTATGTCAACTTTTCCCTCAGGTGTTAACATTTAAAAGAGGTGTGGGAGAAAATACAGCAGTAGAAGAAGGGATTAGAAATAATACTGGAGGACAAGGGCCTCACACTGAATTTGGGAAACCGGTGAAGAAGACTGGAGGAAAAGAAAATAAACAGATAAAAATAGGGGGCTTGCTGGTTAGCTCAGTTATTTGGGGTTTTTGTTTGTTTGCTTGTTTGTTTTGTTGTTGTTGCTTTGGATTTTAGAACAAGGTCTATAGGGTTTCAGTATATAGATCAGACTCCTAGTGATTCTCCTGTTTTCAGTCACCAAGAGCTGGGATTATAGGCACACACCACCATGCCCAGTCTCAGCTCAGTTGTTTAAAGCACCACTTGGGCAGACACAGTCAGGTCCAGGGGATCACAGTTTGATCCCCAGCTCCACAAGCCTCACAAGACCCACTCTTAAGATAGCCTGAACTAACAACAAAATATCACTACAGTTGGCCAGATAGCTCAACGGATTAAAGTTCCTGCTTAGGCAGATACAGGGGTCAGTGGTTTGATCCCTGGCATACCCTGCAGTTCCTCCCCACCCCTGCTCTCTGAGTGAGACTGGGCATGGTACCACATGCCAGTAATCTCAGCACTTGGGAAGCTGAAAACAGAAGAATCACTACAATCCTGATCTGTGTAATGAGACCCTGTAGACCTGCACTAAGTGCCAAAAAAAGAGAGAACAAAACAACAACCACAGAGAGGCTAAAAATCACATTCACACTCATATAAAAACAAGATCAAATGATGAAGGAGAAAAAGAACACAAAAACAACAACAAAATATGAGAGTGGGTAGGAAAAGAGGGAGGGAGAGAGATGAAAGAGAGACAGAGAGAGAGAGAGAGACAGACAGAGAGAGAGTCCATTTCCATTTCCATGATTGTCTCTGAGGTCACTGGTAGACAGCACGTGGAGACAGAGTCCAAATCTGTGTTGATTTGTCCCAGCAAGCAAGCCAGCCTTAGCTTTATGGCTATCTAGTGGATGATCTCAGTGAGGCTGCACCTTTATTTCCCCTGTAGTTCAGTCTGTATTCTGGCCATGGGGGCCAAGACCAGACTGCAGTAGTCAATGCACTTTCCATGACTGGTGTGGACCCCGCTGGGAGCCACTAGATGGAGCCCAGCCAGCCCCTTCCAAGATGGCTTCCAGCCAATTGCTCTCTGCTGTGGGGTGAGCGAGTCTGCAGCACTCAGCTCTAGCGCGTGGAATCCTTCGCGCCCACTGCTCCCTTCTACTGCTGCACCTCCTGTGGGAGCCTCTGGGGCTGCTGGCAGTCACCGTGCATCCACAGGTGTGAACTGCACCTCTCCTGTAGTGCGTCCCAACTCAGGGAGAAGGATCCCTTCTAGCTCCTGCTCTTTTATTGAAATTTCGCTCTTCACTCTCTCCATGGACTTCAGTTCTTGCTTCAGATCCTTCCTAGGTCCAGGAGACCTACTTTTCTCTTCCTTATCTTCCTCACATGGCTGTATTCCAGCATCTGCATGGCAGCTCTCAAAGAGGCTCTTTCTCTGCTGTCTACCACTCCGCCATCTTGGTGCTCCTTCAGTGTTACTTCTTAGCATTAGAATACATCTTTTACTTCCAACATAGGAATACATATTCAAGCTTTCACAACACTTATGACCACATATGGCTGCTACAGTTTGAATTTTTATGTCTCCCTAGTGTATATATTGAAGTCTTGGTCCCAGAGTGGTACTATTGCTAAGTATAGAACCTGTGAGAGATGGGCCTACTAAAAGATCTTTTAGGTAATTGAGATATATGGGGACTGGGAAAACCTTGACCTTTCTCACTCTCTTTTGCTTCCAGGCATGAGTGAATATCTTTCTTTTGTCATGACCACCCCCCACCGCATCATATGTGGCCTTTTCAGAAGCCCAAAAGCAGCATAGACTTCTGGATTGACCATGGACTGGAACTACCAAAGCTATGTGTCAGTACACATCTTTTCTCTTTATAAATGATTTCAGGTATTTGCTATATAATGGAACTTGCTTAATATAAAAAAATTGTGCCAAGAAGTTTAAGTCTTTGCTATGATTAGGCTACCCTAACACTGAGCTACCTCCCCAGTTCTTTGCTATTACAATAGCTGATGATGTGAAGAAATCTGGGATTTTTAAGGAGAGAAAGCCTAGAATGCTACAAGCAAAGCTTACTGAGTGATTCTAAGAAGGGCCTAGGAGACCAGAATGCTGATAGAATGTGAATAGGGATTTCAGATTGAAATGAGAACCATACTGGGAATTGACCTTTAGGACATCCTTAATGCACAATGGAGGAAAAGATGGCAGCGCTGTATCTGGTCCCTGAGACTTGGTGGAGTCTGGACTTTGAGAAGATGGGCTAGTCCACTTGATGGAGTAGGTATGGACAGCAAAGTAACCAGGCAGGGGCATGGCCTTTACTGGCTGGTTTTAATTATTTTTTAATCATTTATTTATTTGTTTGGTACAGGGTCTCCCTACACAGCTCAGACTTTAAGTGATCCTGCTGTCTCAGCCTCCCCAGCGCTGGGATTATGGGCATGAACCACCACGTCTGTTTTCATGGTTGTATGGTACTGGGGATCAAACCCAGATTTTTACCAGGTAGGGGCTTAGACCACCAAGCTATCGCCCCAGCCTGCTGGCAGGCTTTAGCAGTACTTACAGAAAGCAAGTAGGAACAGACAAAAAAAAAAACAAAAAACATTCAGAATTGGTGGGTTGACCAGATATAGAGCATGTGTAAACTTGGACAAGAGGGTGACATTATTACCATTGCTAAAAAGAAGCCAAGGGCCACACATACAGCAAGTGGCTTTATTTTATGTGCAGCCATCAAGCTGTGGTGCAATGCCATGGGCCTGGAGCCAGGCGGTGGTGGACTAGAGCCTCTGAAACTATGAGCCAAAACAAACCTTTTCTCTTTATAACTCCTTGATCTCAAGTATTCATTACAGTACCAGAGTTCTGGCTAACACAGTGGCCATTCACATTTTGGATTGTGAAACTAGTAAATTCCAGTGTGGATTTGCAAAAATTGTGGCATGTTCTTATTACCATTATTCTCTCCCTCTGCTCCATCTTATACCTTCTAAAAGCAAATGCTGGTTAGAGATTCCCTTTTATAACAAGCATACCAGTGGCCAACAGCCTGAGGGAAAGCAAGAAATGGAGCCAAGGTACTTTCCAAGCTCAAGCTAAGGGAAAGTACAGCACAAAAAGAGCAAGAGACATCTTACTGTCAACTTTCCCACCAGTCCACTCCAAAGTTGTTGTGTGTTAATAAGAAAAAGCGTTGTGTTGGGAATATAAGAAGAATGGGCAGTGGTCACAAAATACGCTGTATTTCACTTAGGACAAGCCAAAGCCATTTTTCTTAAAAGCCAATTTATGGAAATTAGATTTTCAAACATAATACAATTAGGTATAAATTAAATATCACTTGGCATAAAACTTAGGAAGAAGTAAACAAAATGTATCATCTGTTCTCATCTGTCATCAGTTCTCATCCTTATCAAAGGATGGCCACACTAGATTTGCCATACTCAGATGAAGTGCCATGTGTCATCCTTGACTCCTAGGCCACCAACCTACCTTCTCACTTTACTTTGGTTTCCCAGGTATTTCAAGCTCAGAAGAAGGAAGAGCTCTGCTTGATGAGTGACACACACATTCAAATCTCTAGGAGGACTATGTGTCCTGTTATAAATTGAACTTTCTGCCTGGTTTACTGTGTTTATGATATGGCTCCACAAAATCAGTGAGAATCAAAGCTCGAAACAGGAAGAACCAATCCCAACTTTTCACATAGTCTAGGGCCTCAAGAAATTCTCTTTACAGCTTCAAAATGTAGTAATTTTGTTAGAGTATGTAAAATCAGAGCACGGTGTTCACAGATCACATCTGCCAATAAATACAGAAAAAAATAGCACATAATTTTTTCTTTGAAAGCCTAAAAAATATAATCTTTATTAATTCAGTACATTATTGTATTTCATTAATTCTAAGATGCTAAACATAAAATGCAATATTATTTTATATTTATATATAAAAAAGTTCAATTAACTTGGTCACAACGTTAGGTGATCATTTATTGTCAAGACATCTTGATTACAAAGTATTTAAAAAGTGTGAGGGAAGTGCATATACTGCAACAAAGAAATGAAGCATTAAAATACATTCTCATGAAATTATAAATAAAATATTAAACATTAAGTACAGTAAATTGGCACATATTCATAATAGTATATTCTTATATCTATTCCCAGTTAAGAGGAAGAACAGATGGTAATGACACTGATTTCTAGGCATATCTTGTACAACTGTAAAACAATGGGTTTTCCATTTGGAAATCATCTCATTCTTACTTCTAATATCACAGACCAGGAGATGAGACAAAGGAGGCCTGCATAAAGTGCCTGCCCCAGTGGAGCCAGAATGCAGCCATGGCTGGAAACCCGGTTGTTTGGGTTCTTCTGTATTCTTTTCATAGACATCAAAAATCAAGTCGATCATTACTAGTGTTTTGTCCAGCCCTATAGATAAAGTAAATCAATTGTGTGAAATACCTATTTGGCAGGGTGCCATTTTAGGAAGCTAAACTCGACTTTCCAGGCAGCTTATGAGTGTCTCATAATTTGCTCAGCAGATCTATCCTACTCCTCTATGGGTTTTGCTCACTCAAACTCAAATGATTTCTCTGTATGTGCTAAAAGGCAGTGACCGTAGAATAGTGTGAAATCGGGCTCATGTCAAGTACTAGTCTCATGAAAGGTCCTGCTGTACCGCTATTTGATAGCATATGAGAGACTGGAAAAAATGAAACATTTCACAATTCAGCACCTGCTGTAGATGGATGTAGAAATTTAGATCTACACAACATCATGAAAATCTGCTAATATTCTGCTCTGCCTGGCCCCTTTAGAAGGGACAATTCTTCCAAAAAACCAATAAGTAATCCATCTCCTCTAAGTATTAGTCCCTTTCATCCTGATTTCTGACAAAGTACTCCATAGGACAATTCCAATAATAGCTGGAGAAGACTCAAACATTACTGCAATTGAAAGGAATTAGTTGGGGATTTCAGATGTGACCTTAATTAAACTATTGCTAGATGTTTACATGCTATAAAGTGCCACATCATACCATGCATTTAATTACTTCACACCATCTCATTGCATTCCTCCACATGCTTTCCTCATTTTCCTCCTAGTCTTGAACTAAAGGACAAAGCTTTCCACCTCCCACTTTTGATGTTTTTCTTCTGCTGGTGATAGACAGAAACAGTTGCTAACTTATACATCACAGCAAACAAAACAATAATGACTATTGTTGACCCCAGACAGGTATACAGAACTACTGGTAAATCTGGGTATTGTCCCTGAAGAATCCCTGCTCCCGCAGGAACAGCCATTACTCCTAGGGCAGCACCAATTAGAATAAATGCCGCAGAAATTCCCGTTATGCTCGTGTACTGCTCAAGCCAAGAAATACCACTGGGAAAGGTGGCGGCCATCGAGGCCCCATACACGGAACTCGCTATCCAGAGACAAAGCGGGCTCTTGTCAAAAAGCACCAGGAATAAGCATGAGACCAGGCTGCCGATGTTGCTCAACACGATCATGGTTCCAGGCTGTAAACACGTAGCAAAGAAGATCGCCAGGCCCCTGCAGGCTGCGAAGGTCCCCCAGAAGATGGAGTTCACCCCAGCCGCTTCGCTTTCCTCCATGCCAACGTGGGTGGTTGCAAATGAGAAAATGTAAGAGCTATAGGTTACCTCAGCTCCAACGTAAAAAAGGAAGAACAGGAAAAGGAGGCAGAGCAGGGCCTTGTGATGCTTAGCTCTTCGAGATGCCTGAGCAGACGCTATGGACTTTTTGTGCCTTGAGCTTTTGTTGAAAAACAGAGCAAGCAGGAGGATAGAAATTATAAAGATGTAAGTGCTAATAAAAATGTAAGTCCACAGTAAGTTCAAGTCATCAGGTGCTGCGAACAGAAGGTCTGGGTCGGCTTCAAATGACTGGCTGAGGCCTGAAGGGCGAAGGTCAGGCTCTGTGTGGTTTTCGGCTGACACCGTCATTGTCGTCCCCAGGGCCAATTTTGCCAGAATAGGAGTCAAAAAGGCACCCAAGGCAAAGCTGAAGTGTAAGGCCTGCATATGTGGGGCTCCTTTGTCTCCCCATAGAACCAAGATAAGAATGTTCCCACCTACCAATGAAAGATGGGGAAGCGGTTTAAGTCAAGCAGCGTTTACATGGCTTAAACATCATAATATTCAGAATTATCAAACACTGGACCTAAATCGCTTCTGTGACTGAAGAACTCTAACCAACTACCACCAGACTTACGATATATAATATTTCACTATTAGATAGTGGCCATGCCACCACAAATTACTGCAACGGTTTCTGTAGTTTTGATTGGCAGTCACCCCATGGGGGAGGGAATATATATATATATATATATATATATATATATATATTCAGATGCAAAACACATGCTCCAGAAATCTGATCTCTCAAGGATTCTGTTGTGCTTATTAGAGAAAGTAAGAACACTTCTAGCATCTGCACTGAACTGGTCAGTTAGAAGATCAAAGGACAGAGTTTTGTAGTAATGGATACAAGTTAGTGAATCCTAATAACAAATAGATATTATTTTTTTTTATCAGGCAGGCATATAATTCTGCCTTGTAACTTTTCAACCACACTGAACCAAAAGTGTAAAATATTTCCAAAATCTATCCAATAACTTAACACATGGCAGGAAGGCTAGAAAGCGGAATTGGGAGGAAGCCAATATAACTTAGGTAATTTACATTTTCAGAGACAGGATGATACAAGGGGCAGCAAAGCAGGAACTGTAGACAGTGAGAAAGCAACAGCAAAGGAAAGGAAGGAAAATAGCATGCTCCACAGGTTTCTCGTAGCCCAGTAACTGGGGTGCACTTTAGATTGGATGGCTCTTGCTATACCAGATAGTGGTTCCTACTTGTGTCTTACTAACTCTTCAGTTCCTCTTGCCCTGCGATGACGAAGTTCTCTCCTGAAATGAAAGCTCTCTCACTTGCACTATAATGATCCACCAGCAGGGATCCTTCCCTATGCTGATGCTGTACATTTCCCATAGAACAAAATCCTGAAGTTTACATCATGGTCCCTAGTTAGCAAGAAGGGGAGCTGCCAAGTGATTCTGACTGGCTGACTCCAGGAGCACCTACATAAGTCCAGGTCACTGAAGAGCTTTGCAAGCCACAGCTTTCTATCTTCTGCTCTACTTTCACCGGCTGTCTTCCAGATGACCCTGAAGAATGCACTAACCTGTATCCAGAATACCAGTTCCAATACCAGTGGCACACATCATGACAGTCAGTAATGCTGCCGTCTTGCAAAGAGGAATGAGACAGTGAGCAATGGAGGTAGCCAACATCAACACCCCTGAGAAGAAAGGTAAAAGAGCAGCTATAAAACATGTATTCATAGGGTTCCTGAGTGAAGTAAACCAAAAAAAATTTTTAAATGCTGTATAAAATCAAATTAAAACTTGGATATTTTGAGAAGATTGCAGATTCTACAAATGATTATTCACTTAAATCTTTTATGAGCTTAGGGGCAGGCAATAGCTCAGCGGATTACAGTGCCTGCAAACAGGCGAAGGGCTGGGGTTTCCATACCTGGGCCTGCTGTGCTGGCCTCGCCCCCAGGCTGTGCTGAGATGGCAATTGAGAGTGGGCGTGGTGGTGACTGCCTGTAATCTCAACTGTTGGGAGGCTATAAACAGGCGCATCACTACAAGTCTGATCTAGTAGTAAGACCCTAAACACCCTGTAGACCCTTCCCTAAAATACAAAAAAGAAAAATCTTTTATAAGCTTTATGGTCTATAAAATATAAATTTTCATAACATAAATTATAAATTACCATGGCTATTCAAATGCTGCTAGTAATAAAACTGTAGGTTATATTACAAAGAAGCTTTTACAGCAAGAAAGGAAGGCCAGAAGTTATTTACTTAAACATTTCACATTTAATAACTGAAAAAGACTTTTAGATCTGAGGTGCCATTTAAAAGACAAAATGAAAACACAGTCACTGTAGTTGGTAATAATACTTTACTTTTCAGAAAAGGGAGAGAAAGATCTTTAGTGCTG
>PVKN010027132.1:0-13605 GCA_004027915.1 Capromys pilorides | reverse complement strand
AGAGAGACAATACCTGCAAATCATGTACCTGAAAAGAGACTTACATCTAGGGCATATAAAATTATTATTATAATTGAACAATTTAAAAAACCAAATACAGTGTAACCCAATTTAAAAATAGGCAAAGGATCTCAGCAAACATTTCTCCAAAAATGTACAAATAGGCAGTGAACACATGAAAAAGTGTTCAATGTTATTAGTCATTAGGGAGGCACAAATCAATACAAGATACAACATTACACCCACTAGGGTGGCTATAATGAGGATAGTTAATAATCACTGGTAAGAATATAGAGAAATTATACATAATCATATGGTGTTGAAATGAAGCAGTCATTTGTTTGGCTCTAGGTGGGGGACTTGACTTTTTGAATTTCAGTTTCCTTATTGCTACAATGGGGATGTTACAGGGATACCTGAGGATTACATCGGATAAGGTTCCTAAGGCACTTTCTCGGCATATAGCCAGCACTCAATACTTGGGAGCTGTCATCATTATTATTAGAATAAGTGTGGGGAGGAGGTCAGGCCATCCTGGACATGACACTGCAAGATGAGTCAAGCCTTGTGTCCTATGGCTAAGGCAGCCCTGGCGGATCTGAACCAGCCCCACAGATGTTGAGGCTCTGTATTTGTCCACACTGTCGCCCAATCTGAAATTCAACATCCTCCCTCCCAACACGTCAACTGTCAGTCTCTCCTGCCTTCTTCCCCCAGATGCTCTGTGGCACACTATGGCTCCCCAGGAAGGATGAGTATTCTCCTTAGTGAGGAGCCAGGGCCTGGTGAAGAAGTCTAGGAGCCCTCTCCTGTCCCCAGTTCCCTGACTTCTAGTGGGTGGACTTGGCTAAGATGTCTCCTCCTCCTGGGCACAGCAGCTTCCCAGCAACCACATGGCCTCCTGCCAGTTCCAGATACTCTCCCACCAGGACTGCACCTAGGGCAGAGCTCTGTAACTCAGCGGCTTAAAAATAAACATGATCTGTGCTATTTCCAACATGTTCTTCCCACCCAATTAATTATTTATCTAGCACCTGCTTCATAAAAAGGAATTCAGCAAGAAAGAAATGGGGAGAGGAGACTGGAAAGAGAATGGCAACTCAAGAAAGTAGTGGTGGGTGGGAGACCCAGCAGGATAGGGAGCAAGGATGGCTGGGACCCAGGTGATCCTGAGCCCTTGGCAGGGGACATTGGCTGGGTCTTGTGTGGGGCTGTAGTGAATTCCATCAGCCCCTTTTTAAGAATGAGGTTTTAAATTCCATGAAGCAAGGAACATAGAATTAGAGATAAAAGCACTTGTATTTAAAAACAGTAACCAAAACTGATATAACAATACAAAAGCTTCTTTTCTGATATATTAAATTACAAGATCTAGCAGCAAGTCTAATACTTTTAGAAAGTAGTGATGAAGGGCTGGTGAGATAGCTCAGTGGTCTAAAGCTTCTGCTTAGGCAAGCTTAGGCAGGTGCAGGGGGACAGCAGTTCAATCCCTGACACCACATGCCACACCAGCCCTACCCTCAGGGTGGGCTGAGCCAGCCCCTGCCCCAAACAGTGATGAAATTCAGCCATATTTGGAGACATGTAATGTGATATGAAACTGTAATGTGATATGAAAAGGACATGTTATTGCTTTTGTGCTGCTATCAAGATCAGCTAGGTTTCACATTTGAAGTTCATGGTTTTGGCAGAGGGCTGTGAAGATACAAGTATAATTCTTTTTCACAGGTCATCTGGATTTTATCCTTAGAACTCAGGATATAAAGTCTTGGACTAGACAATCAGACTGAGCCCCTGAACAGGCTGCTCTGAGCCTCAGTTTCCTCATCTTCTCAATGGGGCCAGCACTAATGTCCTGCCCACTATGGGGAGCTGATGAAAGTGGGGAGGAGTGGGTGGCATTAAGAGGACACTTTGGTCAGGAGGCCCTGGCATTCCTACATACTACCTTGGCTTGGCTTGGCAGCCACCACCACCTAAAGTTCCCAAGCAATCTCTGCAGGCCAGGTATGTTCCAAGCCAGTCATCAGCATGACCCCACTTAGTTCTTGAATCATTTAAGAGTCAAATGCCATTGTCTACATGTGAAGACACCAAAGCATAGCAAGGTCACATGTAGGTTTCCATTGGTGTCAGGTCTCAGCCATATACACTAACCCAGGAGCTCATACCCTCTGCTACCACTTCACCTACCACCAGAGTCCCAAGGGAGGTAAATGGCAAAGGGAAGCAAGAAGACTTTTAAGTTGGAGCCTTGGTTTCCAAAGCTCACCTGAAGCTCTACACTTCATTGCTGCACAGCAATCTAGCATTGCGCTGAAATACATTTACTTGTTTAAATGCCATTTTGTCTCTCCTGGATTCAATGTTCCACAAGGGCAAGGACCACACCTGTCTTTTCACACACACCCCCCTTAAATATAATGATTACATAAACAGCACATGGAAGAAAGAGGACACAGTGGAAGACTCAGCCCTGTCTGCCCATGAGCAGCCTCCTACTTCTTCCTGAAGGGGAATCAGGACACAGGCACATGAACATATAGTGACTCTGTGCATAACAGGTGTGGTCCTGAGCCCAACGAGCTGATAACTGAGTAGTAATCTTCCTCTTTGCAAGACAAGGTAATCTGGCCGGGAAGGAGATAGGAAAGAGTCCAATAAGAAAGTGGGCAAAACAATGGCATGGATCAGTGCTTCTCAAATCTCCCCTGCACGCTACTCGGGGAGCCCATCTGCCTGAGGCTGAGATTCTGGGGTCTGGATGGGCCTAGGATCCTGCAAGTTGAACAAGCTCTCTGATGAGGCTGAAGCTGCTGGTCTACAGGTCTACCACAAGCAGTAAGATCTTCAGAAAGAATACAAATGGTGCAGCTTTAAAATTAGTCTTGGAGGTCTTGTCAGTATCACTCATTTCAAGCCACAACTTAGCTGGAAACCCAACACTGACCACGTATTTCATGTTCTTTGTTCCTCTGTGTAACAGCATGGGAATGTTGGTGGATGAGCCTGCTGAGGCTTCAAAAGAGAAGTCGATTTATACCAGAAGTCCTACTGTTGGATCTCTGAATAACCACTTCACTGTTCAATTTCAAGAAAGATACTTCCTCTTCTCCATGGTCTTGTCACTGACCTGCAGAACAGCTATATGTGTTATCCAGGGCCTTTAAAAAATAGAGTGGAATGCTTTGTCCTAGAGATTTTATCCCACTGGGTCTCAGGGAATGGTTTGATCATTAGATCTGTTTAAACCCTGGTGACTCAGGTACACATCCAGAATGGGAAACTTAGCTGTGATCTCAGAAGAGGTGGTGCTGTCCTAGGTGCTGGACACACAATGAGGTTTAAATAGCATATTATGGAGAATCCTGGGGAGGTAGTCATTTACTAGGGTACTTCATTTGAGGATATGGAAAGATACAGCCACCTCTCGCTCTGCTTGAGTATTGGCATTATCAGCACATCCATCCATCACCCAGAGTGTAACAGTGAAGCCTAACCCATTGGAAAAGGCAAAGCTAGTATGTTCTATTATTTCCAAAATCAAAGCATTGGTAATCTGTAACAGTTTATAAAACAATGGAAGAAGGGCATAACTTACAACTCTCCAGACTAGCCCAAACATTAACAGTGTTACTGAAGGAAATGACCCAGGTAGAAAAAATTGTCTTATTTTTTGGTCAAGTTTGAGACATGCCTGTGAAAAATCCTAGCTTGTACTTTCTGCTGGGATTTCCTACATAATAGAGAAATGAACAGAGGGTAAAGGGACATGAAGATTAAGCAGGATGCCAGGTCTGCTTGGCTGGCACATCTTTTCAGTTCTCCCAAAAGACTTATGCACCTGTCCAAAATGAGATATGGATCCATGACCAGCACAGAGAGTCACTTCTGATACTCAGTACCAGAAGGTCAAGTCCAAATGATAGTTCATTGCTAGCTTCTGAAACCCTTGCCACCTCTCAATTTTTACCCTTGTCTTTCAGAGGAGATGAATAATTTTACTCTAGTTGACAACACTGGACATAAAGAATTTTTATTTGTAAGGGTAAGAAATTCTGTTTTCTAATACCTGGATCACTTCCCACCACAGCTCCAGATTAAATCCCCTTTAGCTATTTTACGTCATTCAGAAATTATTAGGGAATCATCTATGTGTTTTTAATATGTAATTATCTATCCCTCGGAATAACTGTTTAGTTCCCTGCTGTAGTCTCTGTGGCTGGTACATAATAGATGCTAAGAGAGAGTTGCTGAGTGACAGAATGCATAACTCCTATGGTTGTAGCCCTCTGTGCATTGCCCTGGCAAAGTCTCTTGGCAAGCATTTTCTTAAAACAAACAAACAAACTCATTTAAAACATCTTTTTTTTTTCCCTTTGATGAATAAAGTCCAAGTCCCTTAGCTCTGCATGCCAGGAGACCAGCTGTGCCCAGCTGTTCTGCCGCATCTGTGTGTGCATCCACTGCTCAGACCCCTGTTGGCTCAGCAGGTGTCAGGGGCCTGAACAGGCAGAGCTGTTCTAGAAGTACTGTTTTAGCAGAGCTGTTTCTCCCTCCCAGCGTCCCCACCCCAAGCAGCACCTCTGTCTACTGTTTGCCCAGGCTCCCCCTTCCCTGCTGCTCACCACTCAGGCCCCTCCCTTCTGCTGACAGTGCCACATCCTCCCCAGAATGAACTTTCTCTCATTCTATGGCCGCCCCACCCAGCACCGTGAACATGACTTGGTCAGTCACAGTCACTGTAACCAACGCAGGAGGCACACAGATCAAAACTTGTTCTTTTTCAGGTGTTCAGTTGATAGAAAGCCTAGAAGTAGAGGTCACCTCTATCATGAGAATCAGTCTGAAAACAAAGATGACTCAAAGAAAAGCCAGCAGACAGACAATCAAGAGTCAATGAGAAGAAAGAAAGAGAGAGAGAGAGAGAGAGAGAGAGAGAGACTGGCGAAGACACACGTCTGATAATATCACTGAGCTCCTAGACCCAGCCATTCCTGACGTCAGAAGCTCAGCGTCATTGGGGCACAAGGTAACATATTCTCTTTCTAAATTAAAGAATTTGATTTTGTGTCTCTTGCAGTGGAAAGTACCCTAGATGTACACTTTACCCTCTGCTGTCACATACCCAGATTTAACCCTCCCATAGCACTTCCTGGGGGCTCGGTTGGTTGTGAACTCCCTGAGGAGTATGTATATATCTGAGATATATTTATATAGCTCAGTAACCACATGACTGATGCATCATAGATAACCATTAAGTATCTGAGAAATGAAAGGGTAGTTTCTCTATGTCTTACTTAAAGAGCCTTTCCACTGAGAACTCTTAGAAGCCACAGGGCCTCTATACTCACATATGGCTGTAGTAGTTGATACATTGTGTCAACCTGGCTAGATCCACTCCAAGGCTCCACACCCTGGAGGGAGGGCCCAACATAGGGCATGCAGAGGCCCACCATAGGGTGGAGAGGGTCTGTCCCAGACCCTGCCTGCACTTAAAGGATACATAAAGAGGTTGAGGAAGGCTTCTGTGCCACTTCCTCCATGCAGCTGCAAGGCTGTGGAGGAGCTCAGGTGGAAAAGAAAGATGCTCGATAGCTGCTACAGCTGTTGCTTCTCCACTGATCTTTGTTGTTCTTTGCTGCCATGAACATCTCCAATGACTATAAGCTAAAAAAACTTTTCCTTCCTTAATTTTGGGTGTCAGGTATTTTGTCTCAGCAATGAGTAAAAAGTAACTGAGACACTCACTTTTCAGTATCTCTGGTGCCAGGGATTCTGGAATTGACAGAATCTTGTTCTTTTTTTTTTTTTTTTTTTTTTGTATAGTAGGGAAGGGTCTACAGGATGTTCAGGGTCTCACTATTAGATCAGACTCGTAGTGATCCACCTGTTTACAGCCTCCCAAGAGCTGGGATCACAGGTGCATGCCACCATACCCAGTCTCAGAATCTTGTTCTTGAGAAAGAACAAGACCCTGAGTCTCACTACTGCCATGCTATCTGCTCATCTGGGCTTCATTTGGGGACCCTAGCACTGTTTTGCACAAATGATGGCAAACCCCACTGCCAACCCCTGCCAGCCTATACCTATCAGGTCTTTAAGTTCATGCTTTCCCCTTGCCTGGAGCAGTCATATTCTCTGGCTACTTCATGCTTCAAAGCTCAGATGAACAAACAAACAACAACAAACACTCCCTCAAGGAATCATGTCCTGAACTTCTCAGGGTGACAAAAAAGTCATCAGGGGCTGTTAAGTAAGAGAAAAGGTGTAAAGGCAACCTGGGAGCAGATCTCCTAGGGAGCAGAACAGTGGGTGCCACAAAAAACATATGCAATAAAGAGCAAGAGCAAGCCCAGTGGCTGGGGAACTGTGTGCTCCGCCGTCACCCCCAGCATAAAGGGACATGACCATGACCAGGGGACTGGATTGCCAGCTGAGACCTTTGGCATGAGGACTGTCTGCAGTACAATTATAGGACCTCTACACTGCAGAGTGCAGTCAACTATGCATGAGCCTAACTTTTCTGCAAGACCCACTCCTGCCAGCTCAGTCTCCATGTCTGCACTTTTCCTAATTCCTCTCAGTCCTCAAGGACTCAGCACCACCCTTCCAGCTGCAAACACTGCCATGCCCTTTTCTGGGACTCTCTAAAGTACCAGCCCCACCCAGTCTTCCTTCACTTGACAATGACAACTCTAAAACACAAAGTGAATCTGGTTACCTTTCTGCTTATAATATTTCAGTGACTTTCTCTCCCAGTAATACATATGCCACAATTAAACGAATGACTATGCAAACCCTGCTACTGCTACAAAGAGAACAAAAAGGGGCTAAAGGAAAGTATGAAGGAAGATTACTTATTTTAGCTAGTTGGGGAAGCATTCTCAAACCCTGAGACTTGGCAGATGAGAAAGACTGAGCCACAAGAAGGGTGGGGAACAAAGTGTTCTAAGAAAACTGGCATGTGTAAAGGTCCTGTGCCTAGAAAAGGGTTGAGATTTGAGATTTAAGAGGAAGACATGTGCTGTCACATGAGGTATGGGTAATAATCCCTTGGCCACAGGCTGCTTAAACGACAGAATGCAGTCCTTAGTACTGTGTCTGGCATGTAGTTAGTACTCAGTAATTAGCCACTATTCTTATTAAAATGGTACTACTGATGTGAAAATAACTTCATTTCCTGCTAATACGAGTAAGGCTACCTAGTTCATAAGGGAGAACTAAAAGCTGGGATCAAAGGCTCTTTTACAACTCCAGTTTTTACCGGTTTACGGGGATCAGGTGCTTAACTCAAAAAAGCTTCAAAACTCATTACAGAAAAAAACTTTATTTTTCCTCAGAAGACAAAAGAACTGAGAACTTAAAATGATGAGAATGTTCCAAGGGGCTGGCTAGCTGGAATGCACTTGTGAACCAGCAGGAACTGGCTCTCCAAAGCAGCACCTGAAATTGTGCCTTGTGCTTCCAGACACTTAGTTTTCTGGATCCCATTTTGGAGACAGGAGCCAAGATTTACTCTTTGATATCACATTAAAGAATGCAATTTGGAGCCCAATGTTCCTTCACACAAGTCACAAGTTCAGCTTCTGCTGATAGGAGACATCATGTGGTCTGTGTATGTAATGCTGCATGAGAAACTGCTGCTTTCCCAGAAAATCAGTGCAGTGAGGGAAGCAGAGGTGTACACAAGATTGTGTACTACAACACTATGGGGCTTGAAAGGCAATGGTGGGCAGACACATGAGGCACAAGGAGAAAGGAAGATAATGAATTCCATGGTAGAAGGATACTGAGCTGCAGCTTCAACCAGGAGACAAGAGTTAGTTATGTATTTGCAAAGGAATGTAAAGACAAAAGATAATAGTCAAAAAACACAAAGAGACCCTAGAAATCAGTAAGAAAATACTCCAGTAGGAAAGTGACCAGAAGATACACAAAGACAAGAAAAGACAACGGAATTCGGACTGGTTAAAATCATAAACAGGTCATCAACCTTACCAGTAACTGGGGAATTAAAAATATGACTAGTACTACTCTTTATCTGTTGTACTGGAAAAAAACACATAAATCATAAGTCCAACGGTCAACTGTTAGTAAAGATAAGACAGTGAGAATTCTCGTTCACCTGGTTGGAAGAGAACAACTGGTGCCTCCACTCTGCAGATCAATTTGCTAAAAGCGAGGAGGTTTGAAGACAAGTGTGCCCCATAAGTAGCAATCTCATTCAAACACAAGCTAGAGACACCAAATTTCAAATGTGTGAGACTTATGTGCCTAAGAGTGGGCACCACAATATTGAATAAACAGGAAATTTTGTATACAACTTGTCCACCTATGAGTGAATAATAAGCCCAACTCTGGGCAGCCATACAACAGAATACAGATTTGTGTCTCAGTTAAAGTAAAAGAGTACCATGAGTTCAAATGAATCAATCTCAAAATATGCAATACTGCTGAATAATAAAATATCTAAATAATGATATCACTGAAGAGTAGTAAAAAGAAAACTCATAGGCCTATTCAATACAAGTATAAAGTCATGAGCAGGAAAGACAAAGAGCAAGTCTGCAGTGGTTCCTTCTGGGAAGGAGGGTACATACAATGAGAATTCAGCCGTATTTACAACACTTAATTTCTAAACATCAATGTGCACTAAATCCAGATAATGGTAGGTTCCTATTCTGTTTTCTGTGGACTCCGGAGAACACTGGATATATTTTATAATGATTCTGTAAGAATTTAGAAGCAAGTATGACAAAATATGAATGAATAGCTGCTAATTTGAGGTGGTGGTAATATAGGTGCTTGTGATCTTTTGATTGCTCTGTGAGTTCTTTTTCTTTTCCTTAAAGACACTTCTACCATGTGACCACTCTGGAAAGCAGCAACATCAACTATAGCATATCACACCACATGTTATGACCAGCAATTGCAATTCTATTCCTAAGTATAGATCCAACAAAATCTGGGCTTATATCCAGCAGAAGACATATACAAGAATTCGAATACAGCCAGGCTTGGTGATACTTAAGAGAATGAGGTAGGAAGAGTGTTGTGAATTTGAGACCACCCTAAACTACAAAGTGAGCTCAAGGCCAGCCTGAACTATATGGTGAGACCCTGACTAAAAAAAAACGAATAAAAAATAAATATAAAAATAAATACAACCCAAGTTGTAATTAAGCCAAACCACATACTATACAAACCTCCACTAACAGTAAGTGGTACTGAAATTGTACTCAGTCATTATTCACACAGTGCAATACATCAACAAATGGAGCTAACAATTGTCACTTACAAAAGCATGGGCAGATCTCACAGGTACAATGCTGCCAGACAAAAAGGATTACATGCTCTCCAATTCTCTATGAGGGCTTAAAACAGGCAAAGAACTCTGCAGCATTAGAAATCAGGACAGAGCTGGGGAGATAGCTCAGGGCACAAGTGCCTGCCTGGCAGGTGCAAGGGCCTGAATTTGATCCCTGGTTCTGGGGGGAAAAAAAAGAAAGAAAGGAAAGAAATCAGGGCAGTGGCCCCTATAAGGAGAGAATAAAAAAAAGGGCTGTCGCACATCAATGGCCCACATCTGCATCTAGTTCTGTTTGTATGGGCATGTTTATTGTGTGAAAATCTACCAACTACATCTTAATATTGGAGGCATGTTATACTTCAGTTTAAAACACAAAAATAACAACAATGATCCCACTACCATAAAAACAAGATGGGAAATAAAGAGGCAGAGGATGAAAGGGTGGAGGAAGCAAACATGTATATGTCAGAGCTATCACAAATTACAAAATAATGGAAACTGAATTGGCTAGGCTTCCCTGTAACCTATTTTCAAAACCAGCATTTGAGGGCTTAGGATATTCCAGATGCTGTATCAAACAGCTGGGATCTCAATGGATCTTCACAAAGATCTATGACATTGGTACCTACTTTGCCATGTGACAGCTAAGAGTCACAGAGGATGGGTGATTTGCTTGAGGTCAGCCAGTCAGTATGTGCCAAGGGGCAAGATCTAACCCAAGGTCATTAAGGCTCTACAACCCAAACTCATAGCTTCTAGATTATGTGGCTTCTAAAAATTCACAGGGACCATTAAAGAAATTGTATAGGACAGGAAGATTCTGACTCTAAGCCCCAGAAAAGTAGTATCAAGGTAACAACTAAAATGGCAATAATCTGGAAAACTGAAAGTATTTTTTCCAGCATGCTAAAAATGAACAAAGATGCAATACCCAGCTCTCAAATACTAATCGGAGCACTGAAGGGAAAGGTAGTAATTATTCTCAATTACTCAAGACAAGAATAAGAGCTGAGAAGTACCCTTCTACACTGAGATTGTAATCAGCTGTCCAAAAATGTGAGGAAAAGCAGCAGATGTATCGCAGGTTAAGTATATTCAGAAGGCTTGTAGAGCTGGAGGGAGAGATTAAATGATATGCAAGCAATCTAAAGCCCCAGAAATACTGTGGATAACATTTAACGCCCAGCAGAGAGTCAATTGTCTTATAATTCATGTCAATTACAAAGCCAATGGGTTGGACACAGAAATAAGGGCCTCAAACTCAGCCCGAAATGAGTGAATTGGGAAGAATTGGCCAATCCTGGTTGCCTAATTGGGAAGGCTAGCGTACATGCATCAAACAACTGTTCACTTACCAGCACATCAAATACGGTGTACAGACTGATGAGCCCCCTGCAAATCATGTCAACATCCAGTGGGCAGTGTGGACAGTGCCACCGGAGAACCAAGCTTATATTTCCAGTGAATAATTATTACAATATCACTCTGTAAGACAAATTGATAAACAACAGTGGCAGCACACACTACTTCCTTCTCAGTTTGAATTCACTGGTTCACCAAACAGGGTGTTCAAAATCACTGTGTCCTAAGCACTCTGGCAAGTTCAAAGAAGATCAAGACTCAGTGAGGCCAAGTTGCATTCTCCAATTGTACTGTGTGCTGGGGAGAGAGAACTGTAAGTCAGGCAGCCAGGATAGAATATGAGAAAAGGAACTCTGAGGAGCGGGAGCTCACATTTTAAGTTCAGAGACAACTTTCTTAATGATGTAAGGTCACCACGTGTAGTGGGATCTGCAAAGTCTATGACTCAAGACAGCCAGGAAAGTTCCCTTGGACCCAACCTTCCTATCTGTAAACATACTTCTAGTTGCCTACTACTCTAAATTACTTCTTTATAAATGATTGTGATTTTTTATTGAATTTTAATTTGCTATTCCCAAGAAGCCCTAACTTACTAAATATGTGTACATATACATATTCCAAGTCTGAACTTATCCACATCTTTCTCCTGAAATGATTTTTTTCTGGCAAGATAACTTCAGCAACTACTCTCTCGAAAATATCTTAAGAAGCTTTTACTGTATTAAAGAGAAAAACAAATATGCAATGTACAATAAGTCCAGCTTTTCCTTTTTTCTCACTTACTATATTAAGTATCAGGATATTTACACAGAGGTTGGCAAAGTGTCAAGTAAAACACAAGCCTAAGTTTATGGCTTCATTTAGTTGTAGCTTCTTTTTGCTCCCCAAACCAAGCAGGGATCATGACCATGTCTTTGGGATTGCCTTCACATAAGGGAATTTCTGCAGTTCTGTGCAGGAGCCTGTGGTAACTGACTTTGCATGTCACCAGCTCCCAGCTTTGGGTATGAATGTAAGGGCTTCTTCATTAAGAGGCATACCAGTACAATGGCTTTAGCAGAGTTTGGCTCAATTCTGGACTCTGGCACTTAGGAGCTCTTGGGCCTTGGGCAGGATACTTACTGCCCCTGAATCTTGGTCTCTTTGTTTAACAAAATGTTTTATAGAGGATATGACAAAAACTACATGATGAGTAAGTAATATAAATCACAAGCCTGGCACCAGATGGCTGGTTCCACCCTACATAGAAATACAGGGTGAGAGGCTTTTAGAGGAATTACTCACATAAGGCTCATCTACCACATGGGCTCAAGGGTTTTGCATTGTCAGAAATAAGAATGCACCTACATGTCTGTTGGCTGTGTCTCACTACCTCCCCTGAACCTCTTCATCTAAAAAGCAGAAACATGACACTTACCATGTCTGGCACATGTAGTTTTTGTCAAGCTCCCTATAAAATGTTTTATTAAATGAAAAGACAGAGCACTTTACAAACATAACTACCTTTGACCTCCACAGAAACAAAGAAATGCCATGACTATCTTTGTTATACAGAAGAGGAAATAGGCACAGGTGTGTCAAACAATTTGTTCCAGTCCTCATAGCTAGTAAAGCCATAAGAATCTGTTTCCCTCCCTCTTTCTCTCTGACTCTCAATATCTCTTATAGCTTTTAGCTTATGCAGTTGGCAAAGCCCCACTGAATAAATACACTCATAAGTGAGTAGGGAATGAGTGTCTCCCCACATGCCTAGGATGGCCAAATGAGTTTCCAGGAGTATACTGAAAGATCATGACAACTTACACATGGTGCAAGGGATAGGGGGTAGGTGGGAGGGGAGTATAACTCAGTAAAAACAAGGTGACCAACCTGTCCGCCATCCACAGCACCTAGGTAGAGGAGAGGCCTTATGGAATCAATACAACTGTCAACCACTTGCATAGGGCTGACTCCCTCATGCTCATTCTTTCATGGGGCACTCTGTACCCATCGGTACATCTGGCTGTATTCCTGAAGGCTGAAGGCTGAGACTCCACACTGTCTGCCTGGGTCAGACATTAACCTTGACCTAGTCCAGGAAGATGGCCTTGGACAAATCACCTCATTTCCCCATGCCTCTGTTTTCTCATTTATAAAGCAGGATGACAGTAACAGCTCTATCCCAGGAAGGGAAGGAGGTAAGCAGTAGGCAGAATGATGCTTCTCTCTAAAAGATGTCCTTGCCCTGATCTCTGATACTTATGCAGATGTTAACTTTCTTTAATTCCAGGTGTGGCAATGGTCTTGAACTGCCTGAATTGGCCCCATCAGGTAGGTGCTTATGCCACTGATCTATATCCATGGCCTGCTATCGGCCCAATAAAATCACAGTCCAGAGAAGCACAGTATGTACCTTACTGTGGCTGAGGAAAGTGTGAATACAGAAGAATAGCCGGAAAAACCTAACACTTGATGTAAAGATAGGGCCACAAGCCAAAGAGTGAAGGCAACCTCTGAGATAAAGGAAAGACAGGGATTCTCTTCCAAAGCCTCTAAAGTTTCACCCATACAAGATTTTAATTAACCTAATGAGTCCTGTGCGGGACTCAGTTACTCTGAACTGTAAGATAATAAATCTGTGTCATTGCAGTTGTTGGTTTATTTGTTGTTTGGTAGTCATAGGAATCTAATGTAAGATAGATGGAAGACATATACACGTGATCATGAACTATTTTTCACTAGCTCCTTCTTGTCAGGAGCCCTATTGGCCTAATATTTATTTCTTTTTTTTTAAAGAGAATACAAAATAGTAACAAAAAAGAAAAAATAAAAATGATACAGAATTTTACCACGCAAAATAATATGAACTGAACAGTATTTGTTATGTTCCACAGTATTGTCTTCAAATTAGTTGTTCAGATTATCAGATAGATGCAAGAAAAACTGGAAAA
>PVKN010027131.1:0-13611 GCA_004027915.1 Capromys pilorides | reverse complement strand
TGGAGGGGAGGGGAAGGAGGAAGGGGAGGAAGAGAAGGGAGGGAAAGGGAGGGGAAGAGAGGGGGAGGGGGAGGGGAGGGGAGGAGACAAGACAATCAGCAGAGCACAGCTGCTGGCTTGGCAGCTTTCCAGCACGACGCTTAGTTGCAGGCATCCTGTTGAAGCCACAGATGCTGACTTGCCCATTCCAGGTGACCACGCGTCTGGCCCTTGCACTGAGGCCCGCCTCTTCGCTGCACTGTCCCTGCCCCTGCGGCCACTACTCCACTCCCTGTGGCTGTGTGATGAGCTATTTTGGGGTCACCGTGTAAGTGGTATCACACGTCACGTGGACCTCGTGTCTGGCTTCCTGCACTTAGCCTAATGCCCCCTTCTCTGCGCGGGCACATGGTGGGGAGCTGGAGGACACACACGTCACGCAGGGGGTCTGCTTCCCTCCTCTCTGCCTGCTTTCCCCTCTCCCGTCATCTGCACAGCACCACAAACTCTACCTCTCAGGTACGTGCCATCACTTTTCTTTTGCTCTCTAAAGTATTTATACTCGGAGTCTCTCACTCAAGAAGAACCATGAGATATTTAACCTTCTGTGTCTGATTTGTTTAGTTCTCTTTATGGTCTCTAGACCTATTCATTTTCCTACAAATATCTCAAATTTATCCTTTTTCAAAAACCTTCATCCTCCTTCACAGCTGAGCGGGATTCCACTGTGCACGGCACACTGTCTGCAGCCACTCACCTGCTGGTGGGCACGCAGGTGCTCCTGCAACTCAAGGTTAGGAGTGCGCTGCCGTAGCCATGCGTGTGCACACATCACTGCAGGGCAGTGACTACTCCCTGAGGAAGACACCCAGAAGGGAAAGAGCTGGGCTAAAGGGCATGTCCACTCTGGGGTTTTGCGTATCTCCATCCCACTGATCCCCAGGGTCACAGACAGCATCCAGTGGTTCTCCCCATGCAACACCATGACTCACTGTCTTCTGAGTTCTTGCAGACAGTCATTCTTTCTGGAGTAAGAAGAGAATCTCACAGTTGCTTTGATTTGCATTTCTATAATGGACAAAGATGCTGAACGTTTTTTATACACTTAAGGAAATGCGTACTTCTTGTGAGAAATACAAATTTATCCTAAATTTATCCTACTGTAACTGGACCCCTAACTGGAGAGGGTCTCACTATGTGAGTCCTTCGTGCGGCCTAGACGTCTGCGCCTCATCTGAAGAGTAAGTGCAAACCTTCCCCATTCTGGAGCTTGTCTCTTCACCTGTGGGCTGCTTCCTTTGTGATTCAGGAGGTTCTCAATGCAGTACCACCCCAGTTGTTGCTTCGCAGAACTATTTCCCGTATAACTGGGCATCAGTGCACAAAGTCTTTGCAAACACCTATGTCTTCGTGAATTTTACCCCTTCTGTCTTCCAGCAGATTCACTGTTTCTGCTCTTCTGTCCAGGTCTTTGATCCATTTTGATCTGACTTTACTACACTGGAGAAACAAGGGCCTCCACCCATGCAGACCAGTAGATGGTCACCTCTCCCAGCACCATTTATTAAACAGCTATCTTTTCTCTGGCATATTTCTGGCCTGTCAAAAATTAAGTGGCTGAAGGTGTACAGATTTTTGCTGTCTCAATTCTACTGTACTGTCAACATATCTATTCTTGTGCTAGTACCTGGCTGTTTTTGTTACTGTAGTTTTGTAGTATGACTTGAGATCCAGGATTTAGTGCTACTTGCTTTACTCTTTCTGCTAGGATTTACGTGGTTATTCTGGGATTCTGCTCAATCCATATAAATTTAAAAAAGGTTCTTTTCTAGTCCTATGATGAAAGATGTAAGCATTTTGACTAAAATTTCATTAAGTCTGTACATCATTCCTGATAATATGGCCATTTTGACCACAGAGGTTCAACCTACACAAAAGATGGCTTTTAATGTCCTATTTCATCTCATTTTCAGAATACTATAGTTTTCATTAAAGAAGTCTTTCATTTCCTTAGTTACATGCTGAATTCTGGGTGTTTCGCGCTCTCAGAGCTATTGCGAGTGGGACTGTGTTCTTGGGGTGTTTCCTCAGGGCGCTCACTGCTGCTGTCCAAGGGCACCAGTGTTGCCCGGGTGCCGACCACCCCACTGAACATGCTTGTTCGTTCTCCATGTCTGTGGGTGAAGATTTCTTGGATCGCTATGCCTTCTGCAAATCTAGATACTGGGCTTCTTCCTTTCCTACTTCTGATCCTTTTATTTCTCTCTCTTGCCTGATTCTCGGGACTGGGGAGAGCAGACATCCTCATCTTGGACCTCATTTTAGAGGCTTTCCATTTTCCCCTGTCTAATATGCTGTGGGCAGTAGGTTTGTCATAAATGGCTTTCTGTCAGGTTGGCATAGCTCCTTCTAGACCTATTTTCTTCAGTTTTTTTAATCACAACTGGATGCTGGATTTTGTGAAAGACCTTTTTGTGTCTACAGAGATGTGTGCATGACTTTTGTCCTTGCTTCTGTTTGTGTAGTGAACCACATTTACAGATTTCGTATTTCGAGGCATCTGTGCATCCCCAGAATGAAGCCAAGTTGGTCATAATATGTACTGCAATCGGTTTGTAAACACCTTGAGCGATTTTGGATCCACGTTCCTTAAGGAAATTGGCCTGTAGTTTTCTTTTCTTTGTTGAGTTCTTGTCTGGTTTTGGAAGCAGGGAAATAGTAGTTTCAAGGAATGAGTTTGGCAGAGTACTACTCTTAGTTTTTCTTGGAATTTCTAGTAAATACCATAACGAATCCATTGGTCTAGAGTGTTCTTAGTTGGCAAAGTTTTTATTGTTGCCTCTATTTCATTTCCTATTATTGGTCTACTCAGGATTTATGTATGTTCTTAGTTCAATTTTGGTAATTCACATGCCTGCAAATTTCTACATATCTTCACAGTTCTCCAGTTTACTGGAACATAAGTTTCAAAATAGCTGCTTATAACTATCTATATGCTGGTGGTGTCTACTGGCACTTGACCTTTTTTTATTTCCAACTGCACTTATTTTTTTCTTTCTTTTGGCAAATTTTGCTAAAAGTTTTTCAACTTGATTATCTTTTCAAGGAGCTAACTTTGATTCACTGATCTTTTGTAATTTTTTTACTCTCAATTTCATTAGTTGCTGCTCTGATCTTTAAAACGTCTTTCCTTATACTGGGTTTGGATTTGAATCATTCCTGGTCCCCTAGGCCCTTGAGATGTGTCATCAACTCACTGATTTGGGGTCACTCAGTTCCTTCAATGTGTCATTCACAGTCATAAACTTCCTCTCAGGAAGCCCACACTGGGTGGCTGTCAGGCAGCAAGGGTATGACTGAAGGGTGGGGACATGGTGGAAAGGACAGGGCATGTTAGAGGGACAGCCAAGAAGCGAAGAGGGGAAGAGGGAAAGGAGGAGCAGAGGACAACCGTGCCACCTCCCAGGTCACAGCCACGCCCCACCTCCTACAGCAGTCAGACCCCAAACTCATCAATGGATGAGTCCCAGATGAGCACCCAGTAACCAATCATGTTCCAAATACACAAGATGTTTGGAGGACATTTTAGATCCAAACTGTAATAGCCAGGATTAGCTTGCATTGTGTCCCACAGGTTTTAGTAATTTATGCTTTCATAAATCATTAGATAATTTAATCTCCATATGTTTGTATAGTTTCTGTGGTTTCTTTGCAGTAAAATATCGTGCGTGTGATGGTGAAGAAGGTATTTAGTGTCACTGGTCTTACACCTCCTCGAGTGCAACATAAGAGCTGTCCAGAGGCTAGAATTTTGCAACACAGTGGACATGACGCCATGAAGAGACAAGATCCAGTATCTAAACAACCTGTGAAAATTCAGAAGGAAAAGAACAACACAAATTTTAAAAAGCAAGCAAAAATAAATTAAAAGACCATTAGAGACAAAAACAATGTCAATGGTCCTTAAACACAGGAAAAGATTTTCTAATCATAATGAAGAAAATGAACATTTAGCCCTTTAACCCATTAGGCAGGCCGATGTGTTTCTGGTCACACAGGAAGAAGATGCCCTTCCTCACTGAGTGAACACAACAGTCCTTCGTGGAGAAAGCAAACCTAGCAACAGAGTCCACAGAACGTACCAATTACATGTGAATTTGCCTTTCAACCCACTGACCACACTGCTGGGACTCCAGTCCCAAGCAGAATTCCGGACAGTGCCAAGGTTCCCTCCCCCACCTCCAAAGCAGCGCCCCTGCTACATGGAGCTTGGCCAACCCTCTACTGCCACCCTGGAGTGCAGGAGCAGTGGACTGAGCCTGACTGACTTGGGAGCTACTTAAAAACCAAGGAGGCACAGAGTGGCACTGCTCTATGGCCAAGATTCTGAGAGCAGGTTCCAGAGCTTATGGGAAGCCGGTGAGTGACAGCCCACAACCAACAGGGAAGTCAGCCTCACAACTGCAAAAGAGCCGAGTTCTGTCAAAACCAAGAGAAAAAGCCTCTTCCCAGAGGCACCCTTAGCTCCCTAGAGCCCTGGTTTGAGCATCGAGTACAAAACCCAGTGGCACAGTGTCTGAAGAGGGAAAGAACCAGAGAAGTCCCCATGTACGCTTGCTGAGCTGAGTTTATTCCTCAAGCCATTACGTGTGCACTATGTAATAAACAAGTTAGTAACCTGCCGCATCAAGACACACTCAGGAACCAACTTGTTTAAGAAAAATGAAATATACATTAGCAAGCAGACACTGTCTCATAGTGTCATAGTTTCTTTTCTCATTGCTGAATCAAAATATCTAACACCTAAGACTAAAGAGGAAAGGTTATTCACTGAACAGTTCCTAGAGGTTTCAGTCCATAAAGCATGGACTCCCAGGCTGGATGGAGCAGCTGAGGGGTATCGCAGAACTGTCACAGCAAGCAGAACACGAAAGCAGCTGGCAACAAGCGACCAGCCTCTTCCCGTCCCTTGTACCTCATCTAGGCTACCTACTTCCATCCTAGCCCTGCACTGTGACTCAAACCCAGCATCACCCACTCTGGATCCAGGCCCCATGAAAGGCCCTACCTGTGAGAACACAAGGCTTTGGGCAGACATCCAGATAGCCAAAGCACAAAGAAATCTAAGTATGAACACTGATGAATTTGTCTCTTAAGGTTTTAAACAAAGTGAAGTTACCTCCCTTGCATGTCCACTGAAAACCCCAGACACAGGTCAGCTTTTAACAGAAACACTTTCTAGTGCCAAGGTTGCAATTCTTACCTAAGACTTTTTATTACAAGGATGACAGTCTTTGATGGTGGCTGATTCTAGGCCCGAGCCACAAACTGCACTCAATGAGACAGAAACATAGGTGAAGAAACATTCAGCTCTAAGGTGTACTATCACAGCAGCTCACTAGCCAAGGAGGGAAGGTCTCAACGAGGACTGCTCTGGCCTGGAAGAAATGTGTGCGCACCAAAGGCAGCGTCCTAACAATAAGCATGGTAGCAATAACACTTAAGCCCTCCGCTCAGAGATAGCCAGGTCAACAACAGATTACTATAAAAATATGTAGTCAAGAGTTTATTCTGCTTTTCCTGAAAAACAACTATTTTAAGGGTGCTTTTATTGAATTTTCCTAAAGAATTTAATTAAATATAAAAAGGGCAGAACTGAAGCCATCATGTCATACCTGCTAGTGAAACAGGGAAGCCGTGCAGCACAAGACAATTATCCAGTTTCTCCAATGAGTCCACGGCCTGGGTACAAAAAGGGACGGAGAACTGCTACACAGGGATAAAGGACTGGAAGACAGAATGCCTGAGCGGACAGGCAGACCTCGCTCAGACTATGAACCAACTGCAAGAGAGACAACCTTGCACCAGAGGCAGCTCCAGACGGGCAGATGGGCTACGTGCTGGTGGTACCAGGGCCAAAGCTCCCATGGCAGGTGTGGGAATGCCACCAGGACTTGCCATGGTCACTCAAGGTAAAGTGAGGCCAGTGTCATCGGAACAGGTACTGAATCTCCATAGGTGAGCTGACAGCATTCTACAGGTTCCTTAGAAGTCGGGGCAAAGCAGAGGAAATGGCAGAAAACTGGAGAAATGTGGAGAACAGACAGGAAAAGACTAGTTTAGAAAATGCAAAAAAAGCTAACATTCTGTGATGGTAGATGAGGGCACACAATGTACCTTTCTAAGCAACTCTGAAAATGTTCACATCAGAAAGAGAAAAAAGCCCACACATGTGCATGCAGGTGGGCACACGCATACGTGCATGCACGCACACACACATGCACACAGGTTCCTCAATGTAACTTCCTCCCATGGGATTCCAACTGAAGAAAGCATTTAACAGTCCGAGATAAATCTTTCTGAATGATACTCTGTAGTCTCACCCAGTGGAAACGATGCGGGAGATGAAGGAAGGCCTAAAGAGGAAGGCGGGCTGTGCAGTCCCAAAGGAAGCTTACAGGACCTCCAGGCTGCAGGGAAGGTAAGCACTTTCTCCAGAGCCCGCAGGTTGAGGCACAGAGTGAGGAGCACGGGGAGGGGTGATGGCGGCAAGGGGACCTCACAGGCCAGGAAAGGGAGCCAGAGGTGAGCAGAGATTTGAACCACAGACTAGCTGCTGCTGGTTGTCATTTTCAAAGGTTTGGTTTAGAGTGAGGATATCTCAGCGTTTGACACCGGAAGACAGAGCAGTTACGACCTTCCTGAAGTGACCCAGACAGGGGACCAGGTTCTGTGCTAAAGCTGTCTTAAGAGAGAGGCATAACATGACACAGCGAGGACGCCGATGCATGTCGCCAGTGGGGGGATGTCATGGCTTCCAGGTTCCTGGCTCAGCTGCAGAGGGGACGATGCCCTACTCTGAGACAACCAATGCAGGAGAGAAACAGTCAGAAAGTAGAAGGCTAAGAGGCCCATGAGCTCTGCAGTGCCCACTACTGGTAGAGTCTCAGAACAGATCTGGTGGAAAGGAGATCCTGAATCAGCCCAAGAGCTGCTTGTGCCCACCTGTGGGAAGCCGGGGAACTGAAGAGTCACTGCAGAAGAAAGATGCCCAGAGACACTGAAGAGCCAGAGACACACAGGGCCACAACCATTGGAGAAGGAAATGACAGTAACGAGTGGGCTGCCGGCGTGACGGCACACACCTGTAACCCCAGCACTGGGGAGGCTAAGGCAGCAGCCCTGCTGGGAGCCTGAGGACAACCAGGGCAACATAGCGAGTTCAGTGCCTGACTGAACCCCATGCAAGACTGTCTCAAAACAACAACACAACAGAGGCACGCAGAGGTCTATGTGTGTTCACCAGGTGACAGCAAGCAGCTGACGACTCTCCTAGTGGGCTCAAATGTTGCACTCTCTGGGAGAGCCAGAGTAGCCCTGCTGGCAGCTAAATGTCTTAAGCATAAACACGAGAAGAATCTCTGCCTAAGTGGGAGGATCCACCTGAGTAAACACTGCCTCAGGCTGGAATCAGAGACCAGAAGAGGCATTTGGGCCAAGGTCCAGATTAAGCAGCTCAGCTGCGCTCTTCTCCACACACATTTCTGTGAACCCTCACGGGAGCCGAGATTACCTTCTATCACTGTCCACCCAGCACGTGGACACTGAGGACGACCAGGACACGGCTGTCCCTCACCACCCAGTGCTGTGGACACCAGGAGACACGGGTCAACTGCGCTGTACTAGAGACGCCCTTAGAGAGGCCTAAGCAGGAGCTGCCGCTGCAACCCCTGAAGAAAACCGGGGACAGGGGTGCAAGTTTACTAATGGAAGTACCATCTTCGTACACTTCATTCCACATTACCAAAGATTTCCCAAAGTCAAAAAAGATTTTTAAAATTCAAAAATTTAGGGTTATCATGGGTTTCAGGTATTTAAAAGGGAAAAAGTATGTTTATAAAAACAATAACGTGCAGGAAAAATGGCTAGGAGAAAAGTAATAGTAGGAAATTCCAGCATCCAGTAATTCTTTACTACTCCTTATAATATATAAGCTTATACATGCTTAATTCATAAACTTACTCAAAGATAAAGAAGTATGTCTTATAAGGGTTTATTCAAGTTAATCACTTGGATAACTTTATGACTCTAAAACAAATCTCAGCTTAAACAAATAGTATGTATATACTGCCCTCATGGGGCAGTAATATGTCGTTCATTAAGGCAAACAAAATACACTGCACTTCTCAGATGTAAACTAATCTTAATTATTCTAGCCACGGAAGCGCAGCTCCACCATAGCTAATCACATGGTGAACCATGAGCTCGCCACACACGCAGACTGCAGCTTCTCCGAAGCTCTCTGTGGCAGGACAGGGCTCTAGGACTGGGGCTGCTAAAGGGTCAGGAGCAAACTCCCATGCATGGGAGTAAAGGGTAAAGAACCAACTCCACCTTTAACAGCTACAGAAGTGAGGCAGAAAGATCATCATGAGTTCGAGACCAGGCTGGGCTACAAAATGAACTCAAGGCCAGCCTGAACTGCATAGCAAGGCCTTCTGTCAATCAATCATTCAATCAATCAATGCTATGAAAGAATTCTTCTAGCCAAGATACACTTGACACCAAGCTCATAGAGTTGGCACTTTTAAGAGGGAAATGTGGAGAGCAAACAAAGGACTCACCGTGACACCTGTGGGGACTTCACGGAGTGAGTACTCCGCTCTGTTCGGAAGCTCCTGAAGGCCCAGCAATTCGTACATGGCTGGGGAGGACAGCAAGCTCACCAGCGCCAGAAATGCCTAGTGGGAGGAGGAGAGGCAGTCAGGCCCGAGTGCATTTGCTAGCTGACAGCATCCCCGGGAGGACTGACCAGCGAACATTTTATGGCTGCGTGGCTGCGAGGGCTGGTGTTCAACAGCCTACCCACCCAAATCAATGTGAGATGCTACATAAGACAATACGGGTGGGCAAACAGTTCAATAACAACCAAGAGAGCTCACAGTGCAAACAGAACAACTGTCCCGGAACACATGCGAGAGCTAGGAACATTTCCAAACACTGTGCAGCTCCTGAAAACTGCAGTTCTGACCAAACAAAAGAGGACAGAGGGAGGGAGGAAGGAACCCTTCTTATCCTCTGTACTAGATCTTCTATACAAAGTAATGCAAAAGAACAATACTCAATGCGCAACAATGAACTGCATATTCCTGCCTGCAGTACGTAAGATCATCTTTTGACAGATTCACTGAAAATCCAACTAACCAAGATATTATAGTTGATTTTAAAAAGCCAGTTTTTCCAGTCAAAACTAGCTCATGTTTTCTGGTATAATCTAGAAAACTGATCTCTGCACAGTCTCTCAGGCACCTCTCTCTCCCTGGCCACAGCTGTGCTGGTCATGGAGCTTGGCCTCCGAGGGCTTTGCACGTGCACCCTTCTTTTCCTCCCTGGGTGGCAGTGGCCTGGGGGCCTCTTCAGCCAACTGCCACCTCTGCCAGCTCGCAGGTTTCTCGCTCATGCCCGCCTCACTAGCTTCACATTTCAAGCTCTATATTCTATGTTTTTATCTTCAGCTGTATCATATTAATTTATTTGCAACTATTAAGTATTTTGCTTATTTAATTTTTTGAAAAAGTCTCAAAATTTTCCTATCATACAAATTGAGAACTTTCACTAGAATCAGAAAACTGAAACTTGGGTTTGGCGATGTATTGGACATCTGTAATCCTCCTACTCTAGAGGCCAAGAAAAAAATCAAAGCCAGTTCAAGGCCAGCCTGAGCTTGTGAGTTCAAAGCAAGGTTGAACTATACACACTGAGATCTCCTCTCAAAAAAAACCTGAAATTTGACAAAACTAAAAGCAACAATGAGTTCATTCTGTGACTTAACTGACGGAGAAGCTCACAGCCACAGAGAGGCTGGCTGAGGCGCCATCAGAAGGCAGGCAGCAGAGCTAATCTGACGTCTTGGTCTCTGGGCTCAGCCTACTGTTCACAGAGCAGGGTACCACCGCCAGGTCCCAGCTGACAGTGTCCCGAGACCTGCAGCCCTCCCTTGAGGACCTGGGGACCAGAGCCCAGTTTGTTTCCTTCCACAAGCTGAGCGTGGAGTAACTCAGCAACGACAGTGGCCACGTGCTGAGTGTTTCTTGCACAGTGGCTGGTAACAAAGGCTGTTCCTGGGTAAACAATGAACTCTCCAGAAGTTTTCTTGCAAGAGTCCACATTTTCCTCCAGAAAACAATATTCCTTAAAATGAAGGTGGAATGTGTAGCCTACTGTAAGACTATATACAGGAAAGCAAACATCGATTTGGATAAGTGATATACACAAATGACAACAAGCAAATAAATGAAATGGCCTCACCGCCACTTCTGAATTTGATGCCTGTGTAAAGAGAAGACTGCTTTAAAAGTTCACACTTAGAGAAGCCAGGGAACCTGACTGCCCAAGGAAGAGTGTGTGTAGACTACACCTCACACCCACTGTGGGGGGAGAGGGCTCCTGGCCACCCTGGCCCTACACAAACCAGAGTCAATGCAGCTCAATTTCAGGCCAATTTGTCATGAAAATAAAAACTTAAAGACACAAGCTAAAAATGCTTTATAATTTGAATGTGTAAATCCTTCACCACATTCATGTTCATCCAGCAGTATTTAGGTACTACCGTAAATTGAGCTTTCTTGGCTGTTTAAAGTGATTTTCCTACCTATCACGGGAAAATTACAAAAATAAACACTTAATAGATCAGTATTTTGAGGAATAAACACACATAATCTTCATAAGTCACATGTATCGATAATACAGTGAGCAACTCCATATTTATGGAATCTCCTGGCTTAAAACAATTCGGACAATGTGCACTTATGGGGACTTCTGATATGCCACTCCAAGAGAATTAAGCAGAACTTTGGGTAAGAACAATTCCATAATTATACTCCTCAACAGAATTTTAACAGTCTTCAGCAACTTGTCTTTAGAAGAGACGCATGCATCGCACACCCAAGAGCGCTTCTGAAGACCCTGGGGCACTGCAGACTTGTGCGGTGGGAGCAGAAGCTGAGGCCTCACAGCGCCGTCACTGGTTCCACAAAGACACACAGCGCCGTGACCGGTGCCAGAGACTGAGTCTGTTAACACCCATGCACACCACAGCCCACAATCACAATGCATAAATCTACCCATCAGGGCTTTAAAGAAAAACAACTTTCTGTGAAATAATAAAATTTAATGGAAGGTCAAATGAAATATATTTTAAGACAAAAATATCAAATTAATTACCAAAAGCTATAATGTTTTCACAGGAATGAAAAATCTTTCTGATGGAGAATGATCATCCACTCATTTATTACAGTGTCTGGATACCGGCTACTTATCAGGTGTTGTATCAGATCCTAAAGATTAAACGAAAGGGCACAGTCCTTGCCTGCGCTCAGAGACAGACTTACTCTGAGGTCACTGAGCCTGGCATGCTGTCCTGGCACCCGTGCTCCAAAAGGGCAGGAGCTGGTGAAAAGGAGACTCGAGGCTTAGTGGGGCTCTCTGCCTCTGCCTCTGCCTCCTACGAAGAAGATGTTTTCAGGGAAGCCCTGACAATCAGATCTTACGCATTAGCTGGCACAGCACAAGGGAAAATGTTTCTACCACATTTGGTAGAATGCGGTAGATAAAGCACTGAGGGTAAGAGTTCACCTGAAATCTGCTTGGAACTTTCAGGAACAACAGAGACATCTCCCAACCGCTCACCAGGGCGTCCATTGTGGAAAGGCCTTGAGGTCAGAAGACACAGGGTGCACAGGGGCGGGGCCAGCCCCAGCTCACCCAGCTGGTGGGGCGAGCACCTGAGAACTCTGCCAGCTTCCTGTTGAGCAGTCAGGGTCATCCACAGTACGTGGGGGCTGTCTGCAACCCAAGGCCGGGCGGCCCACCTGTGTCCCGGTGAAGTGTCAGTGTGGGGCTCTATCTCCCGTGAAGGCAGAGAGCCTGTTCTCACAAAAACATTCCCCATCCATCCATGGACTCACTTCTGTTTATCACCTATTTTTGGTCATTTCAGTCCCATTACCCATTTAATTTTAGAATTATTTTCCTAAAATGTGTTATTTTCTACAAGAGTGAACTAGCTTAACCACTGCAGAAAGAAGAATTGTGAAATGTTTTTTCTTTTAAAAAAGTTATGATCTCTTCCAACAAAAACGCCCACACTACCACAAATTCAAAGAGCAAGTCACAAATCATCACCTTACTGTAGTAAAGTGTAGAAGCACAGAATGCTGACCAAGCCCTCTGTGGCGCGTGACCGACTCGGGCCCTCGCCCCCGGGCGCAGCCTCACTCCCACTCCCCACCACCTCAGTCAGGCCCAAGCCAGGAACAAACACTCCTGGATTTTTGTTTGGGTTCACTGGCTTTGTTTTGGGGATCAGATTTTTCTGACGTATTTATTAAGCTATTCCCACACTCTTTATCAAGGGAGGAAAAACTAATAAAAATAATGTGAAAGACAAGCATCTTATAAAATCTTCCTGAGGAACACTAGTATTTCCACTGTTCGCTAAATTTATTTCAAAAAACACAAGAAAATTAGAATAGCAGAGAGGCAGGGGGCAGTGAGGGAGTCGCTGGGTGGAGCCGCGCCAGGACAAGGCCAGGCCGCCACCCCCGCCAGGTACACGCCAGGGCTGCACCGCGCCGCTCTGTAAGTCAAGCGGCCCGTACCTTCTGACAGCTGCGGTCAATGGGCTCCACCGGCGTGGCCCTCGGATGCGTCACCCTCACGTCGTCGCTTCCACACTCCAGAGTGGACCACAGTGCAGCGACGAGTGCGCTGACAAAGCCTGGGAAGAAGCAGATCTCAGTCGCACTCAGGGCAGAAGACCTCTGGGTTATGGGGCCAAGGGGCAGGCGTCGCTGTGGCAAGGCTGGGGCGCTGGCCACAGGCGCACACTGCGTGCGTCTTCCAGGAGAGCCACCACTGCCCCTGGCGCAAACACCTTCCACCCTCGCTCCACTTCCAGGGTCCCCATCACTATAAACCCTAATGCATGAGCTCAGAAACATGCTCCCTGCTGGCATCTTTGAGGCCAAGATTTCGTTCCTTCACCAACAGCTTCTATGAGTGTTTTTCTGAAAAACAAAAAAAATTTACACTTTGCTCTGTGAATGAGTCAGCCCCATAAGGCATTCAGGAGCCTGACGCTGGCTCTGTGCTGTGGGCTGGGGGAAGAGAAACGGAGCACCCAGAAGCAGGCCGGATGGACAGTAACAGTGCAAATGTTCTCTTACACACACACACACACACACACACACACACACTTACATATGGTCAACACATTTCACATCTTACAGAACTTCTGCGTCAATACAATCTCATGAGTCACAGGATATTTAATTAAGTGGAAATCAATATTAAACTTAATTATTAAATTCCTCTTTAAAATCAAATCATATACAGAAGTATAAAAACGTAATATCCAATCATGAAATCAGTAAGTTCATATTAGAACCATAAGAGTCCTCTGATATAACTTAAAAAATAGACTCTAAAAGTAAGAATATGAAAAATAAATAAATAAAAAATAAATAAAAATAAGAATATGAGGGCCCAAATTCATTTTTCAACTTATTAACTGCATAAGTTTGGCAAAATTCCTTGACTTCTCCATCTGAAAAGCAAAATAGTAATTACAGG
>PVKN010027130.1:0-13615 GCA_004027915.1 Capromys pilorides | reverse complement strand
GGTGGGTGTGTGCAGGGGATGGTGGCGGGTGTGTGCAGGGGATGGTGGTGGGTGTGCAGGGGATGGTGATGGGTGTGTAAGTGATGGTGCCTTATATGTGTAAGGAGCAGGAAGGTATACGGCTGGCTGTGAACATGAGCTAGAAGAGTTGCTGTACAGAAACATTTGATAGCATCTTTAAATTATAAATGTCCAGACAGACAAACTGCAGTAATGAATTTTTACCTCTGGGTGGATGGAAAGAGAAAAGCCCTTGGATTTTGCACAAGAAAACTTGATCATGTATGTATTTTAAGTCAGAGTTTTTAATGATTAAAAAAAAAAAAAAAAACCCAGTCTAACTGTGGTAGTCCAAAGAATAACAGGTACATTAATTGTAGAACTATCTCAATTACTTTTCTCTTATTGCTGAGACAAAATACCTAACACCTCACATTAAGGAAAGGTTTATTGAGTTCACAGTTAGTGGACATTTCAGTCAATACCTGGCTGGCTCCCAGGCAGGGCGGCACAGGGCAGCGGGCAGCCACTCATGGTGGTGGAAGACATCAAGGAGCAAGGGCAGGGTAGTGGCAGGGCAGCTAGCAAGCCTCTCACCCTCCACATGCGACATCCAGGCTGTCCGCCCCCGGGCGGGTGCAGCACTCACACCCATAATCCCTGCACTGGATCCTGAGTTAGTCACAAACTCCAGAAGCCGCCCCGTGACTGCAGGAGGCTTTGGGGCACAGCTGGGCACAAACCACAACAGGCGAGCTCCACATCAGGCTGCTCTGCAGGGCGGGTGTCAACATGGAAAAATACCAAAGGACATAAGGAAAAACTAAAGAGCAAGTCAACATGGAAAAGTACCAAAGGACATAAGGAAAAACTGAAGAGCAAGGCATGACGGCCTTGGTCCACTTCCCATTGCTTGCCCTGAATACCCCAGACTGGGTGCAGAAAAAGGCTTCTTTAGCTTGCAGTTGTGGAGGCCCCAGGGCACAGCACGAGCCGCTCTGGACATCAATTGAGAGGCTTTGTGCCAGGTCCCCACCTGCAGAGCCCGGCTCCCAGTGAGCTTGCTGAGTCCTGTTCCATGGTAGCCACGCGGAGGATGACAGCGGGCCTGTTATCCACTGAACCACCAGTGGACTTACCCATTCATCTCTGAGATGTTCTCACCTCGTAACACTTCCCAGCAGGGATTAAGTTCCAGCCTGAGGTTTAGGCTGAGGCTCTCAAACCTCAGTGCACAGTGGTTTCCTGTATTGGGATGCACTTGTGTAACGTGAAAGTCAAGCAAAACCAATGCATTACATCATTTGGAAAGTGAGCCTGTGTGTGTGTGTGTGTGTGTGTGTGTGTGTGTGTGTGTGTGTTTAATGGGGATGTCATGCACATTGTGTCTTTTAATAAAAATGGAAAAATTAGGACAGGCCTTGAAAGGCAGAGGGGACTCACTCCGAGGCCCAGCTAAGTGCAGGCCACACCCACGCACAAACACGTAACCATTGGAAGTGAACGCAGTTCTCAGGCCTAAGAGCTGGGCTTCAGGGTATCTGTGTCACTCCTTTCTCTCTTCTGGAACCTATCTGTTGACTGGAAAAGTGCTGAGGCGACATGGACATGCCTCATAAGCGCTGCGAGGTGGCAGCCACAGGATTCTCCCAGTTCCGGGCCCACACTGCTGCTTCCCGCGAGAATTCCTGCCCCCTTGCATAATCCAGCGCAGAAGGCAAGACACAGAGCTGCCTCCTGCTGTCCCTCATCACGGGAGGGAACTGCATTGCTTGACTCGTAATTCTTCACCGAGGTCGTTTTTAGATTGCTCTGAGATGCAGTTGAAATAGTCCGATCATGGCAATACGTTTTCAAATGGGGAAAGCAAGTTTGCAGAGAGCACTGAGAACTGTTTGTGATACTGTTTCAGTGCAAAGGGCTTGCATCATAAATAATGTGAAACTGGCGAAACCCTGGGGCCTGAGTCCGTTCCCAGGGAGGGCAGCTGCTGAGCTGCAGGCCTAGCTGGGCCCGCAGCTGCAGACCGGTGTTCACCGCAGGAGCGTTCCGCTGGTGACAGCGGGCAGAGGGCGCTGTGTTGGGATTCGATAGAGGACCAGAAACAGTGTGAAAGCACGTGCAGGGTTACACAAGGGATTTGTGAAGTATGATCCGAAGCAGAGGGGTCAGAGGCCTCGTGCAGGACCGCAGGCTGAGGAATCCACAGTGGCGGACCATACACTGGACAGGCAGAAGATGCCACAGGAGTCAAAGGTCAAAGACATGGCCGCCTCCTGTGGTTTCCAGTGCGAGTCTGTTAGAAAACCAGAGAGTCCACATTGGAAGGCTGAAGAGTCTGTGCTGAAGGCCAGAGAAACGAGATCGTTTTCCGGAGACAATGATGAAGATGGGAGCTTCCTCACAAGGTCGGCCTTGCTCTTTATAGTTCTTCCAGGCTACAAGCCTATTGGTTGGTGCCGCCCACATACAGGGCGGGTCTTCCCTCGGTTCGCTGGCCTGCATGTCAGTCATCCGCAGACACCCCCAGTGCTTACTAATCTGCTACAGCAGGTAATTCTTACTCAATTTGAGGTACTGTAATTAGTGAACACAGTGCCAGTGTCACCCTCCCTTGCCTTATCATTCTCTTATGACCTCTGTCCATCACAGCCTCCCTCTGAGCAGTCAAAGCGCCTTGGATTGCATATGTTTTCAGATTCTGGCATGGGTGTGCATGCGTAATGAACTGTTTGGGGCAAGGGCATCCAAGTCTAACTAAGAAATTTAGTTAGACTCCATATACAGGGGACACACGTGACCCAAAGGTAGTTGTGTACAACATTTTAATAATTTTGTGCATAGAATAAACTGTAGTAGCTTGGAGTTTTTGGCTGTGGTACTACATTGGAGCTCAAGACGTGTAAAGCCATGAGTGATAGCAGCAACCCGGCCCTGTGGAAGGCTGAGGCAGGAGTGTGACAACTGCCACTCCAGCCTGGGTGACTTAACAAGACCCTTCCTCACAATTAAAAAAAGCTGGGAAAGTAACCCACTGCAAAGCCCCTGGGTTTAATCCCTCCGTGTAAAGAAATTTTTTTTGAGATTTTGGACTATTTATTTTTGCTTCTCAGATTTTCAAATTAGAGATACTCAATTTGTAATTGTGGTTGAGGAGATTGCATGAGACCTATTGTGTTTGATGTGGATTTCACTCCGGAAGCAGCAGCTATTTCTTGCTCATGCCGATGCCTTTATTCCTCTGAGCATCTGCCTCCCAGGCGGCCCAGTCCCCACACAGTGGAATCCAGCCTGGCTTCTTCCCATAGTGTCCCTGGATCCATGGGGCATGGATGCCCACTGAGCAGTCACCGAACAGACACGGAAGAAACCCGTATTGTATGTTGCTGACACACACCCTGTACTACGAACACCATTCTGCAATACTTGTTGAAAATCATTTGACAGTGTATAGCAGGTGAAACACAACACCGCTCCAATTCATTGTGGTTTGGGAACTGTGGGCTAGGAGCTTATCCTCAGGGCAGAGTTCTGCTGGGCTCGAGATTTGTGGAGGACATTCCGCAGCTACTAAGGTGTGTGGTGAGGTCCGGTACTTTACGTCATAGGTTGAACTAGGCATGGTGGCACATGGTTATAACGCCAGCACTCGGGAAGCTGAGGCAGGAGGGTCAGCACAAATTCAAGGCCACCGTGAGATACACAGTGAGTTCAAGGTCAGCCTGCACTGCACAGCAAGACATTGTCTCAAAAAAAAAAAAAAAAAAGAAAGAAAGAAAAGAAGGGAGGGAGGGAAAGAAAGATGGAGAGAGAGAGACAGAGAGACAGAGACAGAGAGAGAGACAGAGACAGAATTTCTTGTTCATAATAGTTGTGATTGGCTGAATGCCTAAACCTTTCTGTTAAAAGATCAGATTCTAGCTGGGCCTGAGAGACATACCTGTGAGAGAGGCTGAGGCAGGAAGATCTTGAATTCAATTTAGTGGCTCAGTGAGATCCTATTTCAGCTAAAAACAGAAAGAACCGGAGACACAGCTCGGTGCAAAGGGCCTGCCTGGGTGCACTCTCCAGCTGTGCCACAAAAAAAAAAAAAAAAATCCATGCCTTGTGCCTTTTCTGCTCACCACTTTCTGGTTGACAAGTGCAGGCACATTCCTTAATATGGGGAAGCCTCAGTTTCCACATCTATTAAATGCAAAACTAACATTTGCCTTATGGTTCTGAAAATAATCCGCTGGACGTGTTGTCTGTTCTAAGACCACCAACCGTCATGCAAATGGGGTTCTCAGGTGGTATTCCGGGGGGCGTGATCCGCATCTGCTTTGCACGTAGATGCACTCTTCCACTGGGGCCCGCAAGGAGGAGGCGCGGGCAGGACTCTCCGCAGGATCTGCTGAGACCCCTTCTTGGCGTGGCATCTCATCCTATTTTAAGAACGCCTTCCTCCCCTCTTTCCTGACAGCCTGTGCTGGATTCAATCACTACCTGTCAACACAGTTTTATCTGGTATGAATAAATATGGCGTAATTAGCTTGGAAACGACCCTCTTAATTACAGTTGTGCAGTCGCTTTATTTGCTCAGCCTCCGCGTCTCAAGGAGACGACACGACCTGCCACCGGGACCTGATGCCTCCAGGCTAAATTTATCTCTGTGATCCTTCAGATGCGCACGCACTGCCGGGGCTCTGCCCGGCCTCTCTTGGCAGGTCTCAAAGGTTCACACACACTCTTAATCACATTTATTCCTCCGGACAGTGTCGGGGCAGCGCGCCCTGCTTGATTGCTCGGCTGTCTCATCCAGGATTAGAGCACGCGCCCCAAGGAGCGGGCAGCCCACGTGCACTGGACCACAGCTGCCGGCGCCCGCCCCCCGTGTTGCAGGAATCGAAGATTGGGAGATGGTAGTCCACTTCGGCAGGACTCCCCTCTCACTTACCTATCCAGGTCCCTTGTCTTGTTTACTGTGATTGAAGCACTGAGTTGCGATTGGATCACATCAGGGCTGTGAATACCGGTTTACATGGGAAGCCTTCAGAAAGGCTTGAGCTGCAGTTGCAGCCCCCTCCCCCCACTCTGACCTTCAGCCTCCTCTGCTGAGATGCCAGCTGTGTCCAGTGACGCTGGTGTCCCTCAGAGTGTCACCATGGTTTCCTTGCCCCACTGGTGAGCACCTGTTGTTTCACCATGATATTCCCTGCCCCAGAAGATAGCCTAATATTTCCATGTTCTGCTGGTGCTGGGCTCGGGGTCTGGTTTATTTTTTTTTATTTTTTTTTTAATGGTGCCAGAGATTGAAGTCAAGGCTTCACAGTGAACTCCATTCCATGCTTTTTTTATTTGGTGCAGGTTAGCCACACTGTGCTGCGTTGACCACACATGACCAAACTCCTGATCCTCCAGGTTCTGCTTCTCAGCGTGCCGGAATTACAGGCACGCACCGCCGTGCCTGGCTTGTACCTGCTGCACTTTCTTTGGTCACTGGATAATTTCTTCCAACTATTTTTCAGGTCATCCGCCCCCTCTTCAGATGGATCTTCCTGGGTCTCATTTGCACTCTTTGCCATCTTAGTGATGATTATCGTATTTCCACTTGAGAAATTTCCAATCGATTCTTTAGTTTCCAATTACCTAAATTCTTAATTGTGTATTTTACCTTCTTCGATATATTGTGCAAATTTAATTTAAATTCTGTGCCAGGTTTTTCTAATATGTGGAGCGATTGTGTTATTCTCTTACACTTACTATCTGATGCCATGCATTGATTAGTTTTCTTCTTATCTCCTGGTTGTTCTTCTGCAGAAATGGGTAGGAATAACATGGGACTTCTTGATGTCCTCCTTCCCCAGAGGGCTTCTCTGAGCCCAGAGACTGTGCAGACAGTCACGTGGAATCACATGGCCAAGACAGTGGTCTGCCCCGAGAGTCTGTCCACTTCCCTTTTGCTTCTAGGAGTCAAGCAAGTTTGGCAGCTCTGGGTCCTGACCCAAGCTAGTGGCATTTCCAGGCACCTGTGTCCCAGTCCCAGACTGGAACATCCAGGGCCATAGTTTTGTGATAAAAGCTCCCCCTCCTCATGTGTACTCCGTGTTGCTCTTTGGTTCTTAGTTTATTTCTCTCTCATTATTACTTCCTGAAGCCCTCTGCCAGAGATGGAAATTCATTCCCAGCATCACAAGCGCCATCGCCATGATGAGTGGATGTTTCGGGGTCCCTGGCTTGGGAGCTTATTTCCAAACCCCCAGAAGTTACTTGGTTTCCTGGTGTGGAGACAGCTTAGCAGCTCAGGCTGACTGAAGGCTGAGTTTCCCATTCTGCACTGTGTCCTTCACCTCGAATTTCATGTCCTACACTTTACCAGTTTTAAGAAAGCGCTGGAGATCAGGGCCTCTTGTCCTAGCTCTTGATGGAAGCCGTCTTCCATGTCTCATCATTTAGAATAACAACTCTTGTTAACTTTCTTGAGCAGCTTCAGGGGGGCGAGGAGGACCAAGTTTGAGGCATGAGAATGTGGCACACACTTGGGCCACCTCCCAAGATATGCGGAGCCACTGCACACAGTGAACACGCGCTGGCCAAACCGGAGCTCGCCTGCCTCTGCAGCACTGCCCAAGGCTGTCTGCTAAGTTTTTCTAATGCCATGGTCATCTCCTTGTGTGATGTTCTCTATGCCACACATGCTAACTCAACCCGTCCCACCCCACTCTACCTCGTACGAAGCCTTCCTCTCCCCACCTTGAATTTTAGGGTTGGGGTGTCTCGAGACACAATTTGGAGGAGCCTGACTTAATCAGATTTGTTCATGGGACACAATAGGCAACACCCAACACTGAAAGGAGGAGAGGGTAACTTTGGTACGTGGTTGGTAGGGGCTTCCACCAACTCCAAAGCAGGATGACACACAGAGGAGTGTGGTGAATGACACCTGTCCACGGCAGGCCACGGGAAATGAGCAGCAGGCAGAGAGAGCCCCAGGCCACATCCCACCCGCCCACCAGCGCCAACAGACCACGCCTCCTCAGTATGCTAACCCACAGTACCCACCCAATCCAGTCGCCTTCCAAATCCGGTGCTTTGAAGTGAGACTGCAGGTCCACCTGGGTGACCACCAGGACAGCCCCAAGATCTGTGTGCTACAGAGACCACGGCGACTCTGAGATGCTTCCTGTTGCTGTTACGTTTGTTCATCTCAGACAAACTTCCCCAATATTATTTCAGTATGTATTTCTTTTCCCTAAATGTATTTATTAGGTTTGCTTAGATTCCTAGCAGAAGGACTACACATAGACATTTGAGGGACAATTTCTCATTTGAAACACTGAACTGATTTTTTGTACAATAACAGTCTCTCATTTACTTTTGTACTATTAAACAAGTATATTTCCAAAGTTGAATGTACAGATCCACTTATAAAAAATGAACAAATATGAAGCTAAAAACCTCTTCTATGCAGTGCGTTCAGATTCCAATTAATTGAGTAAAGTGTTATTTTCTGTGTTTAAACATGTGTTGGAAACAAATCATATTTTCATGTCACTTTATAAGCCTGAGAGAAAACGAGGCAGAGCTTTTGGATGAACATCCCAGTACCATCTGCTCACCTAATTCTGTGGCACACAAACTTCTTTCTATTTCAGAAATCATTTAAAGCAGAAAATGATAGTGTATAAATATTTAAGAATAGACTTAAACGTGCAGCAAATCTGGATAATAGGCTGGTGATGTGACCAATATTTGCTCCGTTTTTAATTAATGGCACAGAAAACAGAAGTGGTGGAATTGCCAGCCTTTCCTGCGAGTGGGTCTTATCCAGAGCTTGCGGTTGGGCACGATCGAGAAGATGCCTGCATATTCATTTCTCCAAGCTGTGATAAGCACGGCCCATGCCTGAGGGCGGGGCACACTTTAGGGTGAGAAGAAGCAAATTAGAAAGAGAGAAGGATGAGCCACTGCCTCGCATCCACGAGCCAGCTCGAGTCCTCGTGCCTGCGTCTTCTCTCCACTATTTTCTGTACACATCCCATAATTTTAGGTCCTTGTTAAAAAGGGGAAGGAGAAACAGAGAAAGAAAAGGAGAGGGAAGGGACAGGAGAAAGAGAGAGGACCAAAGGTATGGCATGCACTCTTGGGAAGCTTCCGACTTTCTCACCTCCACTTCCACGGAACATGTAGCTCTCCAGTGCCACAGGAGAGACACAGAAGCACAAGTTTACTACAAGGAATCTGATTCTCTCCTTTACTCCTAAAAGAACATTACAGCAATTTATAACTGTCATCTCTTTTGGTGTGTGCATTGGGATTTTCTTGCGCCTTCCACTCTGTGGAGCAGAAACCTCCTCAGAGCCTTTTGGTCCCCACAGCACCCTTCCCAGTTGCCAGCGCTGTGTCTTCTGCCACTTGGTCACTTGGATTAACGTTCCCACTGGCTGCAACTGAGGGACAGGGCTGGCTGGCAGATGTACAAAGCGGAGCAGCATTGAGGGTCAATGAAGGAGGCCCAGAGGGGCAGCTGCAGCCTTGAGGAGAGGGACGAGAAAGGAAAGCCCTGACCTGTGGAGTGTGCCCAGGGAGAGACCCCTGAAAGTGTCTCAGTTATATTCCTGTGGCAGGGATATAACACCCAACACCTGCAGCGAGTAGGAGAGGCCGAGGTTGGCTCACGGTTGCAGCGCATGGCTGGTGGTTGGCTGGCTCCGCGGCAAGAACAGGATGGTGAGGAGATTGGTGAGAGAAAGGGGCATGACCCACGACAGCCAGGAAAAAAGCAAGACCAAAGGGAGGAGCGAGGCTCCAGGCCACACTCTTCCAGGCCATGCTCTTCCAGGCCACGCTCTTCCAGGCCACATCATAGGGACCACCACCAACCAGGCCCCGCCTCATACAGCATCCTCCACCATGAATGCATCCGTGATGGGGCCACGGATGAGCCCAGCGCCCCACGATCCACCATCCCCCAACCACATGAGGTGTCTTGGGGCACATTCTGGATCCCAGCCACAACACCACGGAGCTGTGGCCAGAAGGAGCACAGCCCAGGTACTGCCGGGGATGAGCAGACGAGCATGTGGGTGCTCGTGAGCCAATGGGCAATCAGTTGTGGTGACGGTGGTTTCCTCGTGAGCGTGGCCTCCATCGTTAGCGAGCTTATTGAGAGGGAGGAAGCATCTTGGGAAAAAACCTCAGCACATGTTCGCAACATTAACATTACAAAGAATAGTATGTGTATGGAATTTCAGGTAGAACAACCCAGGAAGATTAGGGAAAGGGAATCTCACGGAAAAGCTAAAGGCATGTTTGTCAGTGTTTCAAAATTACAGTGTGAAGGACCAGACAGCTCCGCAGACTAAAACACCTGCTTAGGCAATGGGCAGCGGCCAGGGATCGATTCCCGGCATGGTGTGGTGAGCCAGCCCTGCCCCAGGGCCACGCTGAGAAAGCCACTGAGACTGGGCGTGGTGGCATGGGCCTGTAATCCCAGTTCTTGGGAGGCTGACAAAAAGAAGATCATATGAGTCCAATCTGTGTAGTGAGACTCCATAGACTCTGTACTAAAATAAAATTACAGTGTAAAAAAAAAAAAAAACTGAGTATGAGTACAATCATCTTAGCCATCCTGTATATATCCTTGCATATTTTTCCTTCCTTCCTTTTTTCCCATCTTTTCTCCTTTCTCTCATCTTCATTGTTTAATCCTTAAGCTTAGCTTCTTCCTGTTTTACTATATCTGTTATATCTTTCAGGTTTTATTCATTCTTTCAAGTTCTTATACTAGGGAGACAAGATGATATTTACCCATGTGGATCTGACTTATTTCACTTAGGAGTATAGACTCTAGTTGCATGCACTCACCTGCAAAGGATTCGAGGTTGTCTTTCTTTATAGCTGAGTAATACTTCATGTATAAGATATCACAGCTTTTTCATCCATTTCTCAAGTGATGGACATTTCGGGTGTTTCCAAGATTGGGCTGTCACAAATAGTGCTGCTGTAAACATGGTTGCAAATATATCACTGTGGTACGATGTGTTCAGTTCTTTAGGGAACATACTGAGAAGCGGGATAGCTGGATTGAAAGAGATTTCTAGTCCTAGATTTTTGAGGAGTCTCCACACTGATTTCCATAGTGGTTGTACCAGTCCGCATTCCCACCAGCAGTGGAGAAGGGCTCCTCCCCGCCCCATGCCCACCCCCAGCCCACAGCCTCTCCAGCACTTGTTATTAGTTTATTTCTTTATGACAGCCATTCTTTCTGGTGGGAAATGGGATCTCAATGTTGTTTATCTTGCATTTCTTGAATATCAGTGCTGTTCTCGCTTTGAAAATCTGCAGCATAGGCATTGTTGTATGTTACCCTGTTCCAGTCTTTTATATTCTATTTGTTTGTGCTTCTGTTTTCACTCTTCAAAATTAAATGAAATTTTAAACACTACAGTGTGAATATTAACAGAACAAGAAGAGATTAGCTTTGGTATTTTCTTCTGTGTCTGAACATGAAATCTCACATTTCTACAGTTGCATATCTTTTTTAAAAAATGATAAATTTCTAATTGAAGAAAAGTTGACATGACCCTCAAGTCCTCAGTAAAGACCGGGGTAAAGGGCCCGCTTTGCAAACACCAGCGAGTGTTCAGGTTTCTGCAGTAGACGTCACACTGGCCTTGGGTTTCCCTCTGCCTCTAAGGGGGTGGGCAGGCCTCTAGGACGCTGTTGCCATGCGGGGTTTTGTGTACTGAGAGTGCGGAGTGGCCACAGCAGGACCTGGCTCCTGGAGTAGCCAGAGACACTGCAGAAAGAACCCAACCCCAGCTCCAAGAGGAAGAAGAGCCTATGCCATTAGCCTCTGGAGCCTCAGTGCTGAGCAGAGTCCAGGGCTGGAGAGGGAGGAGGGTCCAGGCTACAGGCTGAGAAGCACCTGTCCACCCTCACACAAGAGAATCCAGGACAGCTTACAGGAAGGGCAGCCGCAGGGCAGGGTGACAGCTAGGAAGCAAAACCCACATGCCTGGCTTGTGGACGCCCATGCCGTTCCAGCGGAAAGAGAGTCAGGCCACACTGACAAAATTTTTTTCACTTCCAAAAGAGAGCAAAAATGAATGAACATATGATTTCACTGGAGAAAGAAACAAATGAAATTTTAAAAATACAAAATATAGTAGCTAGTAAAAGTAAATAGAAAAAAATAAGTCAAAAAACGGAAAAAGCAAAGAGAAGATTGATTAAGCTTTATACCAATTTCCTTGACCAAACCAATAAAATAATGGCAGTTGATAAGTCAAATAAAGAAAACTACAAAAGGCATCAATTTACAAACTTATATTTTCTATTTTAAAGAACATATGATGGTTGGGGAGATAAGTTAAACACAGAAGTTTTGTACAATTATAACTTCTCACCTATCAAATGTTAAAATCTCAATTAGGTGGAATGTCTGCAGGGTTTGCTGAAAGTGCCTCAAAAGAGGTAGAGAAATGAAATGTTCTTAAAAGCACATAAAATTTGAAATATTTCTTAAATAATTTAGTTTCAGGAAAGTTTTAATAGAGAATTGCAAGCTTTGGAGACACACACACACAATATATACAGTTAATATTAGCACGTGAAAAGGGGGAAGCTTCTCAGGCGTCATAAAAATGAGGTGAATTCTAAACTATAACTTTCAAAAATTACCCTGAAAAGCAAACTATAAGAGCACTCTCTTTCTTGATAAAAAATGGTAAACTAGCTTTATCAAAATATAATCTGAAAAGTCTATAGTCCATAAATATTTATAATTTTCCAAATAAAATTTGTAAATGACTTTCTGTTTAAGCTCAATCCCGTATTAACAGCAAAACACAGCATTTCAGTGTTTTAGGAAAACTAACACCCTCCCTCTACTCCAGAAGTTCTACCTTGACCACTCAGACGAAGATGTTGACTTGGTAAAGGTTTGGGAAACGTTAAAGAGTTTGCGAGGGAGCTGTGCTCCCATGGCTGGTTCGTTCTGAATTCACTTAGGATCTTGGTCTCCTGGGGCCAGGCCGACTCCGTGGGGATGGTGAGGAGAAGGCAGATGCTGGTATGGGCAGAGGTGACAGCAGGCACGCCCCGTCCCTGAGTGTGGTGCATGCAGAAGACAAGAGCCCGCGGGGCCCGGGTTGGGTCTGAGAGTTTCTCTTAGAGTCATGTGTGGCAAAGGCTCACGGCCCCGTCTGATTGCTTCTTGAGGTGCTTCAGCTTGGTGGTGCAGTTTGGGATTCCCGTTGGCCAAATTTCAGGCAACTTGAACATCAGAAAGAATGAAGACGGAAGTACATTGCTGGAAATAAAAAACATAAATGTAAAACTTCCAGTGAGGTCATTAAAATATTGACTAGTAACCATGCTGGTCAATAGAAGCAACTACTAAAACTGGCCTAGAAAGACGAATTCAGGCAAGGCTATTTGCTAACATTTATAAAATAAGGGTGCAAATGTGTCAGCTTATGAGATTCCTTGGTGTGTGACTATTACTGTCCTTCTGGGAAGCTATTAAGATCGAAGATTGAATAATTTAGTCCAAGGTTATGGAACTCTGGAAGAACGGTACCAGATATTCAATCCAGACCTGTATGGAAGACGGTGGTCCAAGTGGGGAGGTGGCCAGGTTGGAACTGTGTTCATGGAGTGCAGGGGCATCCCGTGTCCAGGAAGATGTGCAGGCTGAGGTCTTGAATTTAAAGCCCTACAGTTACCAAGCTGATGGGTGAATGTATTTTTGATTTGTGGTGTTCTTTGGTTATAGGAGAAAGGGTCTCGCTGCAGGCCCCAGTAATCGAAACAGCAGTGACACTTAAAGTTTAAAACGCTTACCGCAATCAAAGACACATGGCCATTAATGCACATCACAATGCTCTCCTTTCCCTCCAACACTTATCCGTCGCTGTCACCACCTTCTGAAGCGGTTTCTGCCGGGCACGCCCTGAGGGTCTCTGTGAAGTGTCATGGAAACATGGTGGCACTACAGCCGAGTGCCACCACGTGGAGGGGCAGCGCATAAGCACAGGTACTCAGGAAAGAGGACCCTGGAGCTGCTGCAGACAGCGACAAGAATGATGGGATGAGTGCGTGGTGCAAAGGCGCCTGCTTTGCGGGAGATGGATTAGTAGCCAGGAGTCTCTTACTGTATTTTTTTTTTTTTTTAATTTAAACACACCTTGTTTTTCAGTCACATCAGTGTAGGCAAGCTTGAACTCACTATGTAGCTAAGGCTGGCCTTAAAATTGGGATCCTCCTGCCTCAGCCTCCCAAGTGCTGGGGTTACAGCTGCACAGCCTCATACTCAGCCTGGGTGTATGACTTGAAAGTAAATTAAACTTAGACGTAAGTTGAGAGAGACCGTACATCTGGGCATAATCGCTCCGTCAGGGCAGACACCTGCCCTGTAGAGATGCAAAATGACAGCGCGGGAGAAAGAACAGGATTAACTTATGATTGGAGAATCATTCCCGCATGGATTACAGAGAAATTTCTGGGGTCTCTGGGGCTGAAGGGAAGAGGTCAAAGGTAAAGAAGGGTGAAGCAAGCAAGAGAGGAAGGGGCCAGACATACCCCTGTGTGCAGAGCACGACCCTTGGGAGTGAACTTCACCAAAACTGCT
>PVKN010027129.1:0-13615 GCA_004027915.1 Capromys pilorides | reverse complement strand
GCAAAGGAAATAAATAACACACTCCTGGACAATCCATGAGTATCAGAGAAAATTAAAGAAGGAATTAAATAATATTTACAATTAAATAATAATATCAATACCACATGCCAGAATTTATGGAACACAGTGAATGCTGCCCCATGAGAGAAATTTCTAGTGGTGAGTTCTCGCAACAGGAAAACAGAAAGAGCTCAACTCAACAATTTAAGGTGGAAACTCAAACTTCTAGAAAAGAAAGAGCAAATCAAACCTAAAGCTCATATGAGAAAGGAAATGTTAAAGAGCAGAGCAGAAATTAACACAATGGAGACTAATAAAACAAAACAAAGAGTCACGGAATTGAAGAGTTGATTCTTTAAAGATTAAAGAAAAGCTGTGCTTTCGATGTTCTTCACTGTGCTGGTTTAAAACTTCTGAACTTGCAGTTCATTCGTGTTCATTTATTAAAACGCAATGCTCAGAGTCAGCAAGGTAGGGCAGCACTGTGAGCAGCGTGAACCCCAACACAGCACCACCCCCTTGTTGTAATTCCCAGGAGCCTCTCCGTACAATCTCAGTTTACACTGTCACTTCTGATGCCATCAGTCACCACTCACCCCACCAAAGCGCTGTCATTTTTTATCTTATTCCTATCTAAGTTATTTTAATTCCAATTCTACTTCCAACCTGTACCGGAAAGAGGTCCTCACTGTGCAGCAATAATTAAACTTCTAATGAGAGAAGCTACCGGACATCAAGTTGGGCATCCCTCAAAGATGTACAAGTTTACACAGCCTAAAGGCCACAGATGTGCCTAGAAGCAGCTACTGTTCTCCAGCACTAAATGAGAAGTTGCAGATCCCAATGCAAACATCAAGTCCAACCCTCAGGTGAGGTGACCAGGCTCGAGGAGGCAAGGGGCACTCACGCAGGAGACTTCAACCTACTGCATTTTGAGCATTGCTCCCAATGAGATTCCTGGATGTATGGGTTCTGCATGGGTAGAGTCAAGTAAAAAATTTCCAGAAAAAATTGCACCTGTGCTGAACTCGTAGAGCCATTTTTTCTCGTCATTATTCTCTAAACAACAGTATGACTACTATCCACATAGCATGTACATGTTATTAGGTATTTTAAGTAATATAGAGATGATGACAAGTATATGGCAGATTACGTAACTTACGATCAATACTGTTATGCTCAGGGTCTAAGCATCTGTGGATTTTAGTACCCCAGGGAGTTCTTAAAATCCACTCCCCATGGAACCAAGGACCAACTGTACATGCTTTCACTTAATCTTCACAACAACCCTTTGAAGTAAGTACTGATTTTACTAGCAGCTTGATTTCTGGTTGGAAAACAAGACTTATTGAGATTAATAACTTGTTCAAGCTCAGATAGATTTTAAGACTAACACTGTACTCTACTACACTTAAAACTGTCCAAATAGTTGAAATGTTGATGGGTATGAAGGAGTAAGAAGATGACAACTTAAGCAATCATTTTACATGTCGTTTAAATTTTTGTTCAAAATTTAATAATGAGTGTTTTTTTTCATAGTCTTCCTGAGTAAGGGACTAAAAATCTAGAAATGTATGTCCTTTGCCTCCCTCTGAGCCCCTGGAATAAAGGAGATTACACCATATGTTTTTTACATCTTCCAAACTATCTAGAACAGAGCTTGGCTTGAAAACAAAAATCAGTACAGTTCAACAAGCACACATATCAGCAATACGAAGACAATTAAAATATGATTCCATTCTTTAAGGAGTGGAAGAGGCAGAGTTAAGTACAGATGAGCACAGTGTCATTAGGAAAATGATGATAGAACTACACATGGGACCCTGGAAGCACAGCGGGGCACTAAATATTTACACTTAATGAATAGTTGTGGCCTGAGTGTGTGGGGGTGGTTGGAGGTCTAAGGCTGGCATGAGATACACAAGCACAGTGCGGTACTAAAGAGACCACCTAGAATCTCTTCCTTTATAGCTGGCCTTGGCTCTGCCCCTGTTTTGCTCTGTGAACTTGAGTAAGTAAACCTTTTCAGAATGCTATTACTTCTGCTGACAAAGTTGGAAACGAAGTGAACATATTTTCTCTTGAAAACTCTATTTCTGAGAAGAAGAATAATGTTGTTATTCCCTTGGTTTTCCGGTTGCCTTCCACAATGTCTGTCCCTGAGCTATATACTACAGATCCAGGGTAAAGGACAGAACAGGAAAGAAGAAAAGAACGTGGCTCCAAATGGGACTTTGGAGAATAGTATCCAACCGTCAGCACACCGCTCTTCCACACTCTCTGTTTACAGAGGTGGAGCCATCCCAGAGTCCTGAGACTTTGCTCAGCAGCCTCTGACAGCTGAATCCTGTCTCACACTCACATTGGTTTATAAGAGAAATAGACTTCTGTGCTATGCCTAATATTATCTGTCCCATTTTTAAAATGGAACTGGAATAACACAACTCCTCCCTCCGCGGGAAACCCTCATGGTACTATTTTAATTATGTGATGAATTATGCCCCACTGAGCTGTTTTCATAAATCAACCGCGTAAGACTTGGCAGGAGGCAACATGGTAATAGACGTAAGCAGCCCCAAAATCACCTTAAGGACAAAGAGGAGAGAGAGGAGGACCTGAATGAAATGAAATGTCAGGAAAGAGTTTAGACTTCCACTGGCAAGAGAAGTTGAAGCAACATCGAAACTACTCCTTCTCAGAGCCTGGTTATTGTTGGCAAGAGCCAGAAGTTCTATGGCAAAGACCTCCCACAGCGTCCTGCAGGAAAAACGAAAAAGATGAGAGCCTGTGGGTGTTTTCATCTTAATTAGAGCTATTCATAGCATAGAGATTGCTGTGTTTATGTGTGGACTTTTTCTTCCTTCATGGTCATTGTCAGCTCTTTTGGTCTCCTCGTTACAGAAACAGAAAGACAGCCCACTTCTTTTGGTTAGTGCGCATCTGAGAAGCCACAAACCTCTGCTGAGTCAGGTAGAGATTCGGCTGAGTCTTGAGAAGCCAGCCTTGGGAGACTCTGCCGCCTCTGACCTGTGGAGATGGAAACTGCTGACCCGCCCTGATGCTCTGGGAAGGAAGTCTCTGGAATCAGCCTGGGTGGTGACCTAGGTCGCAAGAGTCAAGAAGAAGAAATAAGCTTTCCAGTGTAGCGGAAGATGAGTCTGAACACTTAAGGAAACATCTGGGCAGCACGGCACCTACATCTGTCTTTGCTCAGCGGCCCCAGCCATGTCTGCAGAGAGGAAAGAAGAGACCATGGGTGCGCTGCCACAGACTAAAAAGCAGTCTAGAGAAGGAAGAAGGGATCTGCATGCCCATTGGGAGTACAACCAGGAGTAAGAGTCCCCACCAAGTCATTTTACAGCTTTAGACTTCAGCTTCTCTTTCTGTAAGATGAAGTGGCTTGGAATAAGTGGTCTCCGGGAATGTGGACTGGCTTTACCCTTTATGAATCTGGGAGCAAAGCCACCAACTGCTTCACACACAATTTCTTCACAATGTCTTTGGCCAGATCTTTGGGTTTTCAGCAGCCCTTTGCCAGGGCTCTACGGAGTGCTACCTGTTTCTAAGGAAAGGGAGGAGGAAGCCATGGTAGAGGGTGGGATGCGCGCAGAGCCCAGAAGCGCCAAGCAGGAAGATATTTAATATGGAAAACATGTATCGTGGAAAAGGCTTCTATATTAGTCCCTTTCGCATCACTGGGACCAAATGCTCGATACCTGTACTGTAAAGGAGAAGTTGGTTTCGTGTCATAGTTTCGGTGGGCTCGATCTATGCTCAACCAGCTCCAAAGCACAAATGGAAGAGTAGAAGCATCCAGCAGGGAAAAACTGCTCTGCCATGATAAGCAAGGAACAAACAAAAGGGAGGACCATGGATGGGAACATGTGCTTCCAGGTCACAGTCCCAGGGACCTCCACTTCTGCCATGTTCCGCTCTGAACATGAAATTTTCCAAATCTAAAACCTAGCAACCACCCCTGACCCCCCCCCCAAAGACTTGTATCTGTCTCATTATGCAAAAGATGTTAAATCCCTCTTGAAGAATCATCACTGCCTTCAGAGCTCCAGCACTGCTAAAATGTTCAAGTCCAAATCTCCTTGAAAACGCAAGGTAAACTCTTATGTGTGAGTAGCTATAACAATCAAAAAGAAAGTTAAATATTTCCAATATAAAATGGCAAAGGGCAGATTCAATGCAAAAGGGAGGAACAAGAGAATTGATAGATACTGGATCAAAACTCAGCAAGGAAAATATTAAATCCTATAGCTGCATGTTCAACACCCAGGGTAAAGAGTGGGACTTAAGCTCCGAAGGGGTTCAGCAGCCCTGTCTTATGGCATCCTGTGCGATGGCATTGCCTATATCAGTTCACCTCTCTCCCTCTCCCTCTCCCTCTCCCTCTCTCTCTCTCCAGTTTTGTGCCTTCTTGCAGCTTTGTTCAGCAGATGCTCTTTGTTTTTGGCATCTTCAGTGCCCTGAGGTCTTCACTGCACCATCAGCTTCGTCCTCACAGCTCCGTTCGCGGTCTTGTTATGAGATCCTTGGCAATGACTGTGCTATGCTTTGTGTCTACGTATCCCACCCCCCCACCCACCAAAGCCTCATGCAGTCATGGGGCAGTTTCCGGAATTTGTAATTGATTATTGTGGAAATGGGTGCTGCACCTGCCCTGAGGCAGGTGATTTGCTTTTCAGTGTAAGGAAGGAAGAGAAATTAACTGTTTGAGTGGCTGCTACCTCTCTCTGCTCTTGCTCTTGCCAGCTGCCATGAAAGGTTGTTTCTGCCATGTGCCTCTCTGCCTTGGAGCCAACTGAATATGAACTGAAACCTCTAGTAATTGTGAGCTAAATAAACCTTCCCTTCCCTCATTTTGAGTGTCAGGTATTTGTCGCAGCAAGGAGAGAAGAGTAACTAAGACAGACTGTAACCTTGTTGTGCTGTTTTCTCTGGCCTCCTAGGCCTTCTTCTGACATCTGGGTGGAAGCCTTCATTTCCCAATAATTCTTGCATTCTACATATCTGCAAAACTACATCACCTAAATGAAGCTAGTCAGCTGCTAATTTGAGCAGTAGCCAGGCCCTCTTGGACCATAGCTATAGAGATCTGAGTGCCTGAACGGATAAACTCAGGGATACACTCCCTCAGGAAGTCCTGAATGAGCAGGCATTCTAGGGAATATCTTCACCATGAAAGATTTATAGTTTTACACACTTGAGCCTATACTGTGCAGAGTCTGGCTGACTTCTGAGATACCCTCAAAGTATCTTTATTTTTGTGCTTCTACAAAATATTTGACTTCTTTTTGATTTTTATCTTTTCAGCAACTGTGCTGTCCTTTGATTCAACTTTAAAGGTGCTGGCAAAACTGCAAGCATTTCAAATCATTGAGCTTTGCCGTTTGTTCCTGATTCTCACTGTATATATGACTGAAAAGAGATGGCACTGCCCAAATGATAGTTGAAACACTGGCCTGGTTTAAAGTTTCTACCACCAAATCATTTAGTCCGTTATCCTCAATATCAGTCTCCCAGAAACTCTAGGCACATGGGCAAGAAAAAATTTCTGCCGGAGTGCAGCACACATGGCTTCTAATCTAACTGTGAATGGAATTCTTAATCCAAATAAAGCCTCCTAAGCCTGGCCTGCCCTGCCCACATTCGTATCAGCATTCCCGTCTTCTGAGTTGCAACTAGTAGAACACACCAGGTGAGGATAACAGCATTCCAAAGCTTCTTCAAACTCTTCCTACAAAGCAGTTCTAAAGGGCAGGTACAATATGGTCAGACAGAGTCATAACAATGGCCTCATTCCCAAACCCAATTGTCTCTATTAGCCACTTTCTCATCACAGGGACATCGCTAACACTTGAAACTTAAAGGAGTTGAGGTTTATTTTGACTATGTACACAAAGCCCTGGTGGTTCCAGTATTATACCAGTGCCTTGGTCTCTTCATACCCCAAATCCTGACTGTTTCATTCACTAAACAGCCTCTCACTGTACCTTGTTTTGGCCTTGGACAATGTTATCAAAAAGAAAGATGAGGTAACAGGGCTATAGCTCAGTGCTGTAGCACCTGCCCGGCAAGTATAAGGTCCTGAGTTCAATTCTCAGTACACTTTTGTTATGGTTTGTGTCTAGTTGCCCCCCAAATCCTCATGCAGTCATGGGGCACACTTCTAGACCTTGTGATTAACTCATGATCCACTGGCATTATGGGTGTGAGTGCTACTGGGTTTATAGGTGGGAGTATTGCCCCCAACTTGGGGCACATAGTCTGAATGCAATTTAAGGGAGACAGACTTGCTCTCTATAGTGACTGTTGATGCTACTCCTCCTTTTTTCTCTTGCTCTTGACCACTGTTATGAACTGCTGCCCTTTGCCATGTGCCACTCTGCCTTAGAGCCAGCCAAGTATGGACTGAGACCTCCAGTAACTGGATGCTGCTAAATAAACCTTGTTTTCCTTCATTTTGAGTGTCAAGACTTTTTCCTAGCAAGGAGAGAAGAGTAACTGAGGGAAGAATTTGGTACCAAAGAAGGGGGGTCATTGCAGTGGCTACCTGATCATGTGGCTTACCAGCTTTTGGGAATGGCTTAAGAGAAGAGATAGGAAAGGTTCCAAGATGTCATCTATAAGAGAAGGGCTGGAACAGCACTGTTCTGTATGGGAGATTCTGGCCAGAGCTCAGACAAGAAAGCTGATAGAAATCCAGGCTGGGGAGGTTTCTGCTGGAAAGAACTGCTTTGGTTGTTGGACTCTGGATGATTTGTATTGTGGTGTAGCAAAAAGTTTGTCTGCATTTTGCTCATGTCCAGAGACTTTGCCTGAGACTGACGTTAAGCATGGCAAGCTGATTAATCTTTCAAATGAAATTTCAAAGCAGTCAAATATTGAGGAGGTAGCAAGGCGATAGAATCAAGAGCAAAGAGTCCACAGGACAATATAAAATATTGTGAGTTTGGCCAAAACGGAAGCCATGGAATAGAGCTGAGAGGATCTCCACTGCAGAAAAGGAACAAGACAGTAGAAATAGCAACCTGAGGGCATCACAGGAGGTGGCAGATCTCCACCCTTTTCAGCCTCAGAATTGCAACGGTCAGGAACTTTACCTTGAGGGGAAAGCCATAGAGTCCCATGTTCCAGAATGGCAGCAACCACACCAGGTTCCAGAATGGAACATAGAGAATTTGTTCCTCAGAATCAGGATCAGAGTGCTCAGCAATCCAGGTTCTCAGCCTCTACAGTGAAGAGCAAAGAAAGCCTGACAACTGCTCTGGCTGGCAGCAGACTCTGGCATCATCCATGTGGCATTGGTCTTAGGTGCATGCAGAATGCAGGAGTTCTGAGGTTAAGTAGGCTTCCACCTAGATTTTAGAAAATGGCCTGGGAGACTAGGAAGTGTGTCCCAGCTGTGAGTGAAAAGCCTATTCAATGGAAGCCTCAGAAGTTTGAAAAAACTAGGAATGCGGGTCATCTAAGGGAAACTGCAAAGAGGGAGCAAAGCAGGTCTAAGTGTGAAGCCAGGGGAGCTATCACCAAAAGTGCAATAAGGTCGGAGCAATGTAAGGCCTTTGGAGATCCCGACTCATCGCAGATTGTTTCAGAGCTATAGGATTTAATGTTGGCCTCACTGGATTTTGGAGTTGTACTGGTCCTGGTGCTTTGTATTCCCCTGCTGTTTGTACCTTTTTCAATGGTTATGCTGTTTTTGTGCCACTGGATGTTGAAAGTGTTTAACTTTTTGTTTTTGCAGGGGATCACAGCTAAGAGTTTTCTGTAAATCTTGGAGAAGGCTTGGGACTTGGTCTTTTCAACAATGCTGAAACTGTTGGGACTTTGTCAGCTCTTAGCAATGGACTAAAGTGCCTTTTGCACAAAGGAATGTGCATGAGTCTTTGGAAGTCCAGGGGTATAATGCTATGTTTTGTGTCTAGTTGTCCCCTCAAAGCCTCATGTAATCAAGGAGTAGGTTTCTAGAGTTTGTGATAAACTCATGATCCACTGGGATTGTGGGTGTGTGTGTTGCTGGGATCATGGGTAGGAGTACTAATCCCAGCCTAGGGCAGGTACCCTGAGTGCAATTTAAGGGAGAAAGATTTGATCTCTGCAGCCACTGCTGCTGCTGCTACTCCATTTTGCTCTTGCTCTTTGCCACCACCATGAACTGCTGCCTTCTGCCATGTGCCTTTCTGCCTTAGAATCCATTGAGTATGGACGGAAACCTCTAGTAACTGTGAGCTAAACAAACCTTTTTTTTCCTTCACTTTGAGAGTCGGGTATTTGTCCCAGCAATGAGAGAAGAGTACCTGAGACATCTCCCAGTAAAAGAAAGATGAAAGATAAAGGATCAGAGACAAAGAATTTTGAGAGATTAGTGATTAGCTAAATAAGAGGTGAGAGAAAAATGAAGGAAAGAAAGGAGGGTTGGAAGGAGAGAAGAAAGATGGGATGGAGGAAACAGAAGGAAAGGAAGGTTAAAAAGAGGTAGATGAGAGAAGAAACAGAAGGAGGGAAAAGGAAAAAATGAAAAAAGGAGGGAAGAAAAGAACAGATAAAAGAAAGAAATCACAGAGCAAAAATCTTCAGAGAACTTCAAGGCAGGCTGAACCTTCTTCTCCAGGTCCTGCCTCAGCTGCTTACATGGCTCCCCCATAACTTCTCACCACATCTCCCCATTCTGTTTTTGAATAATCATTTCTGTAAATCAGTAGTGTCTCCATTGTGTGCTTTCAGAGAAGTAAACCTTTCTCGCTATCATGCTAAATGTAGTCTTCATTCTGCCCCCTTTATATTATTATTATTATTATTATTATTTTGATATAGTTGATTTAGCTCAGACTCATAGTGAGCCTCCTGTTTCCAGCCTCCTCAGCCTCAGCTCTGGGATTACAAGCATGTGCCATTATACCCAGACTCTGTGGCCAGCTCACCTCACCCTGGGGGTAGGACTAGAGTGGCATGTGGTGCTGGGAATTCACCCATGGTCCCTAAGCTTGTCTAAACTTCTCTAAGCAGGTGCTTTAGTCCTCTGAGCTATCTCGCCAGCCCTCATTCTGTCCCCTTTAAACTCTTTCGAATAAAAATAATTTTTTAAATCATGATAGCAGACTATTTTTCCAGAGACGCAGCAACAAACAACTGAGTCTCCTGATCTGAAGCAAAACTGAGAAGTGGAAGAAGTCCCAGCTGTGCTAGAGATTAGTATATATGAGCTGTTGTATATACTCTCACTCATGGAAATAAGAGCCCGAGCGACTCACTGTATTACTGTGAGGAATTTGGCTCATGCCAGCCGGTTTGCTTCAAGACCTTGCTAACTTTTCTGTGGTTCCCATATGCTGAGAAAGCCATTCTTTAAGAGGGAAACTGTTATCCATTCCTCAAGTTATGCAATCAACAATTTGCGAAAACCATAGACTATCTCTGTCCTGCCAGATTGCATCTGACCCCAAACAATTAAGGGACCAATACTGGTCATTTGCCTGACAATTTGGATCCTCAAAAGAAATATTAAAAAACAAATCATTCATCCTTGAAGGACTGGCTCAAAGAATCTCATAGCAATTTTTCAACTCTGTTAGTCCACAGAATGCTTACAAATCTCTTCTGACATTAGACACAGGCCATTAATGATATATCTGATAGAAACTGCCCAAAGGAATTCAATAGAAAAGCCCTGGAATTTGACCCAAACTTTGAAACACCATGGCCTGATTTCCTTTTAGACCCAAACTTTAAAACACCACAGCCTGATTTCCTTTCAGCCCAGTCTAATGGTTTGTTGTTGTGGTGGTTGTTGTTGTTGTTATTTGTATTTTGTTTTTTCTAGTTGTTGTTTGTCTAGCTGACTTAGAAACAGCTGGCTTGACTTTAGTTGGAGGCAGGTTACCTGTACTCCAAGAAACAAAGAAACTCTAGACATTCAGATATTCCTATCCTCAAAGTAGGACTTTCTGTATGAACCCCAAATGTGGTCTATTCACTTTCTGTGGCTTGTTTGTCAAAAAACATGCTGAACTTGTGACCTGAACAGACATAAGGACAAGAACGAAGGGCCTTTCCCAGTACTGAGACAGCTCTCCAATGTGCCTTTCACCCTTCCAACTGTGTGGTATCTATGTTTTCTACACTCTTGCTTCTCGGGAAGATAGACACTCCATTCAATCTCCCTTATTGCTACTACAGACTTGTGTCTATTAATATCCGTTCTTCCTCTTTTTTTTTTCTTGTCCAAGACTTCCTATAGTTCTGAATCAGCAACTTGCCCACATCTGGCATAAACACAGCTATTTTTTCAACTTGTCACTTGCTAGTTTCCTGAAAGATGACAGATTCTGCCAATTCCAGCATTCGTCCTCATTTTTCTGTCATTGCTTTAGAAAAGCAAGACTTAGAGAAACATTGTCAACTTGCTTTTTTCTAATCTTACTCTAGCAGTGGAACCCACTCCATGACATACTACAGTTACAGCCTATCTCTAAGATTCTTCTCCCATTCTTTCATTGACCTGAGAAAGAAGCCCTTGATTTGAGACACAAATGTTTTCAGCTATGAGCTTTCTCACTATAGTGTTGGCAGCAAAAGTTCTTGGTTTGTTCCTTTAAGTCCAAAGAGATTTGATCTCTTAATGATCCGCAGAGTGCTGGAGTGAGGAGTTGCCAGCAATTTGAATCGTCCTCCAGCAGACTTTTATGTTGCCTTTTTACTCTAGAAAATTGTTCTGTCTTCTGAGATAGCTTGATCTTTAGGGAAAGCAGAGCCAAACGCTCACCCTGTGAGTCAGCCCCCACACCTCATGTTTCATGAAATTATAGCTATGCTGAGGCATTGCACATTCATTCTTCTTAGCATCAACACTAAACTGTTGCTCAGAATTGGGCCCAGGTCCAACCGGTGAGAGATAAAGCAGTTACTTGAAGGATATGTGAGTCAATGTCTGAATTAGAATGATGATAATATTGTTTCTTGGTATGGAAGTCATATACATGCCCGTCCAGAGCTATCACTGTAGTAAATATGTCTGGCAAGCCAACAGAAGATATTTAGCGCTCAGCTAAAAGATTCATGACTGTTAGAAAAATATTAGATCTATGGATTTTTTTCAAAACGTGGGAGACCCTTGGAGACTGTAAAGAAATATGAGGAATATTATAGTGAGTCAAGTAAATTCCCTTAAAGTTTCACTTTCCTTTAGACCCTTTCTACCAGCCTTTGATTCTTACAGCTGCATTAAAATGACCTACTCTGATCAACAAGGTGAGACATGATCTTGTATCTTCTATAGCTCCAGCCTCTCTCTCTCTCTCTGTCTCTCTGTCTCTCTGTCTCTGTCTCTCTGTCTCTCTCTCTCTCTCTCTCTCTCTCTCTCTCTCTCTCTCTCTCTCTCTCTCTCTTCCATACTTAGGACAGGGTCTACAGAGTCTCACTATGTACATTGTACTTGTAGTGATTTTACTGTTTGCAGCCTCCCAACTGCTGAGATTACAGATACACTCCACCATGCCCAATCTCAATCACTGTCTCAGCACTCCCTGCAGGCGGGGCCGGCACAGTACACTGGGGATAGAACCCTGGCCACTGCCCTCTGCCTAAGCAGGCACTTTAGTCTGCAAAGCTATCGGGCCCACTCCCTCTCCATCTCTTTATTACTTCTTTTTAATCAAGGTGACGTAAGCTGTAAAATTTCCTCTCCTACTAGAGACCTTGAAAATCTCCGCATATGTGCCTCCCTAACCTAGGGAGATTCTACAACGTCCCTAAAATTTTATGGAACTCTTAGCCATTCTCAAGCTGCATGAGAGACCACACTCCCAAGAAGAGCTCCTCTGTGGTCTCCGCACTAATTCCCACCTGGTGAATATCTGTAGTTGTGTTTCCCTGAATCCATTCAACTCTCTGCTAGTAGACTCACTGCAATGTTTTTGGATAACTCCCCTCTCATGCACTCTTAGGTCACCTGTCTTATTTGGGAAGGATCCCACTGTTACACATGCCTGGGTCAGACTGTGACTGGCATGGGGCTGGGTTTATGGCCCTATTGTATCTTCAGATCGTTGCACCAAAGTTCTACTTTACAGTAGATTCATTGCCAATAAAAGTAAGAGTATATGGCTCTAGTCTAGCGACATAATTTGCTACTTCTTAATTGATTCTAAACTGGGGCTTGAGAGGTTGGAAACTGTAGCGGTTAATACATTGTGTCAACTTGGCTGGATCGCCTAGGTGGTTCCACACGCTGGGCCATGGTGGCCCCACCCCACAGGATGGGGAAGACCCACCCTAGGGCATGAGGTGGCCTGTCCTAGGAAAAGGCAGGCCTGCTCCAGAATGACTCAGCACAAAAAGGGCGTGCAAAGGGATTGAGGAAAGATTCAGTGTTCTACTTCTTCAGAGAAACTTCAGTCTTGGCGGTCACCTTAGACTTCATCTCCTGGCTACCAGAGCAGACTCTTCAGCTTCTGGCTAGGATCCTTCAGCTTCTGGCTAGGATCCCTCAGCTTTCCATCACAGATTCTTCAACCTTCTGTCACAGACCCATCAACCGACTGATAAAAACTTGCACAAAACACTGCAGTAGGCTTCAGACCTTGAGACCAAATCCTTGAGTCTCAGCTGTACAGACACCCTCTGCATGCTTCCTTTTCTAGACAAAGATTTGAGCTTAGAAACCGCCAACAGAACCTGTAGCAGAAGACCCCCTGTAGGGCGTTGATTTCAGGCTGTAGGCTACACACTTTAACAACTAAGAGTATTGTAGGAATTTGACTTCATATTATAAGGGTTGGTCTCTCTAGAAGTGTGTTTGGTTTCTTACCATTTTGAAGACAAATATAGGTCTTAAGCTCTAGACATGGGCTTTCTGACCTTTTGAAGTCACAGTAGTTGATGGCAGTTTCTTTTCACAGGTGTGTAGCTTTTCATAATAGACCACAGCAAAATGACCTGAGCCAAATGCCATATAAAAGAGCATGAGGGTGTGAACACGTGCAAGTTGTGTTAATTCTGGCAAGGATTTGATCAAATGAAAAAGAGAGTGTCCCTAACATATGCCTGTGGACCTGTGGCAGAAGAGGGAGGAGCTGAGGCAGTGTTGAAGAAGAGATGCTGAGAAGAGGCGTTTGCTTCTTCAGCTTTGTTTCTCAGTGGAAACCAAGTAGGGCTATACTTAAATAAAGCTTAAGGCGCCTACTGTCCACGTGTGCTACACAGCACTGTTATGTGAGGTGCTGGACTTAAATGTTTAACCCAGGAATAGTTCATCCTAACTCAGTGTTCGTAATTCAGTGCATCCTCTATCTTAAGCATTTCTCACATCCAAGAAAGAGAAATTTGTAAAGAATAGCTATGTACTCATGAAGCTTATCCCCAGATTAAAAGACGTAAGTTAGCTAAGTACATAAATTAGGAAAAAGCCTCAGACTTGGAGTTATAAGCTACAATTTCTCTCTTGGGAGAATAGTAAATTGTTTTAATGAGCAAAAAAAAAATTAAAATCTTATGTTGGAATGACATGAAGAAAATTATCTAAGAAATAACTGTTAATGCGAAGGCAAGAAGAGAAATGTAAACACCTAGGTCTAAATTGTTTGCTCTCTAGGAATCCAATCTGCTC
>PVKN010027128.1:0-13622 GCA_004027915.1 Capromys pilorides | reverse complement strand
ATATATATATATATATATATATATATATATATCATACAAATTATATATGGAAATTATATATGGAAGGTGTGTGTGTGTGTGTGTGTGTGTGTGTGTGTGTGTGTGTGTGTAACTTCCAGAATTCCCAGCTGAGTATTTATTTTCAAAATGGAAATACATCAGCAAATTGCTTGCCAGAAAGCATGGAGGAGATGGCAGCCTACCTCCTGCTGCTTGGGTTCTGGGGAGAAATCCACCCTGGAATTAGTTTTGACGGAGAGATGAAAAATAGTAACCTGCTGTTATTTGTATTTTCACTTTTTAAATTGTGACTAAAACAAAAACTAAATACATTTGTTGGCCATTTACTGATGCTTTTGTGAATTTGTAGTGTCTTTTCTTATTGATTCATCAGAACTATTACTCACTAAAAAAATAAATAGTTCTTGGTGAAGTGATAAACTAACTTCTCCCTAGGTTGACTTTATCTTTACGATTTTAAAAATGAGTATTGTTTGCTGTTATTGTTGTCCTGTTAGTCAGAATAATTTTAGTTGAGTATGTCTAGCATGTTCTTTCTTTTTTCTTTTCTTTTCTTTTTTTTCTTTTATTTGAGTTTTTGGGCTTTTTGTTTTATTTTTGTCTTTTTGAGACAGGGTCTCACTATGTGGTTCAGGCTGGCCTTGAGCTCACTTTTTGTATCCCAGGCTGGTCTTGAACTCGCACCGATTCTCCTGCCTCAGCCTCCTAAGTACTGGAATTACAGGCGTGTGTCTGGCTTGAGTTTTTGGAATAGTGTCTCACGACACAGATCAGACTTGTAGTGATCCTTCTGTTTTCAGCCTCCTCAGCACTGGGATTACAGGTGTGCGTCACCACGCCTGGACTCAGTCACCAGCTCAGCATGCCCCTGAGGTGGGGCCGGTGGGGCATGTGTGACCAGGGATCAAAACCTGGTCCCTACTCTTTCCAAAGCAGATGCTTAGTCCACTGAGCTATCTCACTGTCCCTGAGCATGTTCTTAAGACACATGCATTTTGTCTTTGTTAGCAAGACCTATCCATTCCAGTAAGATTTGAAGGATTCACCTCAGCCAGGGTTACACTGCCAGCACGAGCCTGAAAGCCCAGCATGCTGGGAGGCTGAAGCATGAGGATGAGAAGTTCAAGAGTAGCCTGGGCAACTTAGTGACTTGGGAAACCTTGACTCAAAATAAAAATTCTTCATAAAACAGCCTGGGTATATGGTGCACTATGAAGGCCCTGTGCTTAAAACTACAACACAAGAAAATAAGCAGAATGAACTATTCACCTCCTTCTTCTAAATGTTTACTTATCAGTTAATGAGTGAGGATATTTTTGTTCCCATCTTCCATAGAATCAGCGTCCCTCTTCCTCACCTCATACAAGTCCTGTATGAGGACTTTTTCTGAGGACAGTTTGTACAGCTCATGTCTTGAGCGTAAAACTTGTTTGCCACCTTAGTAATTCCACCTGGTATCTGTCTTCTTTGTTATTGTCAGGGGTGGCTTTTGGGAGCACATCTTACTCCGATTGGGGACACAGTATAGGACCCACGCTCATTTGTAGACTGTTGGTTTCAGCTTGGTGTTTTACTTTTCATTAACTCAAAGGCTAAAAGACTTTTGACTTCTCCCTTTCTGGTGGAGAAAAACAGCACTGGGGGAAAACCAGTACTTCCTTGCCAGCCTCTGAGCCTCTTCTCCTCTAAGCAGACCTCTTCCTGGCTCTGGTAAGTGCTGTGCACCTTGGGAATCTCCTGTGCCTCAGTGTGACGGTTATTGGAAGCCTCTGGCCACGAGCCTTCTCCACAGTTTGAGTGCTGCTGATGTGACTTTGTCATTACTTGTTTGTTTTCCTTATCCTCATGTAGCGAAGTTGAGGGGTGGGAGGGAGAAGCATTTGCGATCTGGCTTTATTCCTCTGTCTTAAATAACAGGAAGTTCAAACTATTGTAATCATTTTTAAATCATCCACTGCCATGGGAAAATTGCTAAAATAAATAGCCCACAGCAACCACTTCAGTAGAGAAAATTGTGTCTCTTGAGAAAAGATATTAAAATCCAAGGAAACTTCCAAATGAGAATTTCTATCCATGTTATTAATTGATCCATACTAACATAGAGGGGCCATTTCTTATTTTAAATCTTCCTCAGAAGCAACTGTTCTTATCAAATTCTTCAAAGGCCCTTGAAGTTGAAAAGATGTAATGTTAATCCTTTTGATGCTTTGCTTCCTATAATCATAGAATCTGGCAGAAACAACATAAAAATGTTATGAACACAGGATACTAACCTAACAGTGAAGCATATGGATTACCCCCACCCTGTGGCAATTCAACAGCTGTTCTATGCTTACCAAAGACTTTTACCATTAAAACAATACAGGAAATTAATACCTCTAACAGAATTTAGATTGTTACTGCATTTATGAGTTTCAAGACCCAACTCAGGATTTAAGTATATGGGAAGGTTTTAGAAAGATGTCCCCCAAAACCCCCATATTGTTGCAACACTGACTCAACAGCACTGATATCTGGGCCTTAACATTTTCATAACAAGGCCGGGTTCAAAAATCAGCACCAGGGTTCTTCTTTTCCCTTTTCCCAAATTCCTCGACCTCTCCAACAGTCGAGTTTTCACAGAGATGGTGTGATGTGATTCTTCTTCTTTTTTTCCAATTTAAAGAAAAAAAAATACATGTGAATCTGAGTTCAGCATTTGGACTCCAGTGCTCTATAAGCTTCATGGGTTTTGTTCACACAAGGTCTATGGAAGATGCCCTGCAGGACCGATTTTCTCCTATACCTCTTAAGATGAAAGACTCCTACCAAGGGGAGAAAATTTGCCTCAAGCTTTCAAAATGTGATATCCAAGTTCATTACGTGCGCTCGATCCAAGTCAACTGGAGCTCACTCTGCAGAGCTGAGTCGCCACCTGAGACTTCGTGTACCATTTAGAAAATGACTTCCCAAACCACAAAGGGTTAATTTGGAGCACACCACTCCATTCACAGGTTTGGTTATTTTCTCTCTCTCTCTCTCTCTCTCTCTCTCTCTCTCTCTCTCTCTCTCTTCCCCCCTTCAGAAGAAACCACACCAGTGATAAACATGGCAATATCATGTCAGACACTGATCTTTCTGCTGTCGAAATATATATTTTTTCTTCCAAGCCTGCCATATAAGGTCCTAAACTACAGCCCTGGGCCTGTGGGTTCCTCCGAAGCTACCAGATTGTGCAATGTACTATCGCAGAATGTCATATTAGAGCCTTGCTACAGTTTCATCCAATAAGTAATCTGGCATGAAGAAAAGTTAACTGAATTAGTGGCCAATTGGGACACTTTGTGACCTACTCTTTAGGAACCAAGTCCCCTGAACTTTTCCATTCTGCTTTGCCTTCATACTTTAATAGGGACCAAATCCCCATTAACAATTGAGCAGAGACAATAAGTGCCATCAGGAAAAGGAAATTCAATTTTCGTGGGGGATGACAGCCTTACCTTTTCGCGCTTAATTGGCCGTATTGTCTCCAAAAGTTAATTGGTTACTTAGTCCAGGTAGTTAGTAAAATGTTTAGCTGCGTCAAAAAGCTCAGGCTCCTACTGTTAATGGGGCATGAAATGGAATGTTTGATACTGCAAATAAAATCAGTGATATTCAAGGATGTTATGGTAGGTAATGCGTTGAAACTGCCATTTAATGGGTCCTGGAAGATTAGGGTAGTGTCAGCCGGAACCGCCCGGTCTCTTTTCTGACATTGTTAGTTGCCTCTTCATTTACTTAACGGCTGTCTGCACTGATTACATAGGCATAAAACTCCCTACAAAAAAACAACAGAGACACGCTCTATTAGCAGTCCAATTAGAACTATTTGCATATTACAGTTCATTTCTGCTTAAGTGAATCCCTAATACAACTTTAGGAAAAAAATTCTATTGTGTCATTTGAAAGAAAGAGAAAAGAAAAGCTTTAAAGGTGATCTCTCTGCCTTCCTTTCTTTTTCTAGTTCATTTTCTCTGTCTTTCTGTCTTCCTCTGTCGCTGTATCTATCTCTGTGTGTCTCTGTCTGACTGTCTGTTTGTCTATCTGTCTGTCTGTCTCTCCCTCTCATCCATTACTTTAAGTAAGCAAAAAAAAAAAATTAAAACTTTAGACTTGAGACAGTATTTAGAGATTCACAGTGATATGAACTTGTGCATAATAATTCCATCCTGGAAAAATCCTGAATCATCACTGTCTAGAAAGATAATATCTTCTTTTGAGAGGTGCTCCTAGTTCTTTCTGGAGGAGCTTTGCTTTGACATTTTAGCAAAGCAGTTAGCATCTCTAAAAATCTTCCTGGTGAGGCAGAGAACCTTTTATTAAGCATCTATTACTACAAACAACTACAGGGAGCAAGAAACAGGATCCTAGCATCTGTCTCTCCAGGTCTAAAGGTGTTAAGTAAAAGGTGTTAAGTATCTAGACTGGGGACATGCTCACATGCATTTAATATCAGCATTTATTAAATAATGTAGAATTAATGAGTAGTAGGGTTAAAGTGAGACCATAGATCTTAGTTTGCCAGATGTTTCTCTGATTTTCTAAGCCTTTATCCTTAAAAATAGCATCACTTGATGGCTATTTACAAAGGTATTAGGGATATGTCATTTATGTTAATAGTAATATTCATAAAAGTCATGAGGAGGTGAGGGAATCTTCTACTGGTAGTAGAAAGGAATACTTCACCAGCAGAGCTCCTCATCTATTTTAATGATCTAGAAGCAGCATGTTTCCATAGATTCATGCTTCACAATGCGCGGTATGCTCTAGAACAGCAGATACAATCTGCAAGGGCTATTTTTTTTTTCTAGAGACTCTGCAGAGACTCCCATTATTTTCTCATCCCTAATTCTTGTGCTGCATGTTTTAGAGCTCTCCATGGTCACCGGAGAGTTCTTCAATGCCCAGGGAGACCAGGGTAAAGAAGAGATGGTCGGAGGGCTCTATGTGCCTGCTAGGTCCTGCGGTGGGAGCAGGAGGATGATGGGCAGTGAACGGGATGTGACAGTGAAGTTCAGTGGCTGGGACCGAGTGTAACTGGGGTGGCATGAGAACAGAGGCCCTCCAAGAACATGTCGAGGCACCAAGCATCTCCCGTTCCTTATAGCTGCAAACTACAATGGTGACTTTTCAGCCTAATATTGAGCATTTTGTGGGGGACTATGTAAGAAAATTTTCATATTAAGTAAATGCTGGGAAAATGCATCTGGACTCCACAGCAGAAGACTGAATGCTCAGAAAGGAAGGGGCATTTTCTTGTGGGGCATTCTTTTGAGCTGACATATTTTATTCTAGCTAGAGCCCTAGTGGCTCCTGGCCCTGGTTTACGTCCCTGCTTTTGGATTTTCTAAGCCTGAAGACCAGAATAAGCCCTTCCATCTGACCTCTGACTCATCCTCTGAACCTGAGCAGATTCCAAAGGGGAATCTGTTAATGGGACGCGCTGCCACCTTATGAATGGGACTCCATGTAGGTACCTAGGAGAGCCCCAGGACAGGTTGGCGCACACACCCCTGCATAGACGGACTAGCTCAGATTTCCAAAGCCCGTGCCTCCCAGCTCCACTTTATCTAAGTGTCAGTGCACTCACTTACGTGTTGTCGTTGTTTTTTTTTTTTTGTTTTGTTTTGTTTCCCGGATTTGCCAACCGGAAGTGGAGTTTAGTGTTGATCGTGGGAAATAGGAGGATTGGGAAAGAGGGTGTCAGTGCAGCCAGCACAACTTTTGAAGGACCACGAGCAATTCCTAGTGAGCCTTCTTTCTTTCTCATGTATCCACTGTTATTTCAAGGGGAGGAGAGGCACAATTGTAAGAAAAAGCAGGAAGAAAACAAGGCAACAGACCTACGGCCCCGAAGTGGTGTAACTAAACCAAGCAACCAACTAACCAACCAAACAGAAAAAAAGCCCATCATCAAAGGGAAAGTTAGAATTCTTGATCTGTCATGTTCGATTCTTCTTACCGCATGGGCGGAGACGCAGTGTGAAGTGTGTTGGCTCTGGCTACCGCAGGTACTGCCTGGATGCCCAGTGGGTCCTTCGTGATCTGCTTCCTGATTTTTTATCCCTTTCTCATTAACACCACGAACAGATGAGCAGCTTTGGATGCCAAGGCGACACGCAGGCCCCCTGCCTTGGCACGGAGGCCCTAACAGAGGTGACAAAAGAGTGCCAGAGCTGGTGAACACAACAGCCTGGAGACACACACTTTTGCCCTCCCGAGCAGTGCTTGCACCCCGCCAGGAAAACAGCTCTCCGGAAGAGCATCGCCTGCTAGTAAAATGGACTAAATCAGTAAACAGTGATTAAGGCTCTGCCTCGGCTGACTGTTGTCGCCACCACAGACGCAGGGCTGCGCCTCACTACCCCTTACGCAAACTCTGGAAAAGAAAAAAAAAAACACTGAGGAGGGTCAAAGGTGAGGTAGAGAGGGCACTGGGAGAAGAGTGAGGGAGGAAGAAAAACTCAGGCTCCTTAAAAGTGAGACACTGTTCTCCTGCATAATAAAATGACTATTAGAGGAAAATCATTTCCCTCACCTGTTGGTTTACTGGATGTGTGATGAGGGCTGTGTTTCTAAATAAAACATCAAGCCATGAATGTAAATAGTGTTTTGTTCAATTCAGTGTGCTCTCTTTATTTGTCAGGCTGGGTAATGTGGATAACATAATCTAAATCCCTCGAATAGGCGGGGTGAATGAGAAGGAACGTAACCAGCCTTGCTGTGCGCTGGTTAGTAGAAACGTGTCACTTTCTGAAATTGCTTTCTTAAGTCAGAAGAATAAATCTCACACCATAGACATGAGTGTCCATCTGCATCTTTCCTTCTATCTACCTATTTACAGATACAGAGATGCTCGTATGTAAGTATATGATATTATATACATATATTTGTACATATATATATATATATATATATATATATATATATGTATGTATGTGATTTCTTGATTTTTACATTTTCATGAGACCTGAAACAAAGAATTCACAATATTTCCCAGGTTTCACCAGAGAAACGTTCTCACGTAGCACGTAGTCATTGTGTTTGTGCTCTGAACCAAACAGAAGCCTGGCTAAAACACCAGAGTGCAGGAGTATAATTCAAACAGACGCTGACAACTTGGAGCAACGGTCAGAAACAGGCAGAATGAGGTCTTCTGGGAGCAGGGTCACACAGCAGAGGCAGAGAGAGCAATGAACTGCGCGGACACGGGCTCCCGGCTCACAACAGCTGACCGGCTGGCCGTGAACTCAAGGACGGACCCAGGTCCATGGACTCGCTGGAAATCACCGCTCCCTGTCAGACTCTGAAAAGGGATGGTCTAACTTTAGAACACCCAATCTGACCCTTATTCTGAGTAAGGTGAGGCCAGTTTACTAATAAGGAATAAAGGAAGGAGGACTTCTTAGTCAAAAGGATAAGAAATTTAAAGCCCCCAGACTTAGTTTCTCACATAGGTAGATGATAGACCTCAGGGTCGTGCCAACTATCCGTGTGGCTTCTTTCTCACGTGGGTCTAGTTTATGAAAACAGCAAACGTTGTTTGCTAGAGGAGCTGAAATAGGAGGGCCGTGTGGCGTCTTTACCTACGGCCCCTACAGCCATGTCAGTCCTTGATCATGGTGCCGTGGATCCTGCCAACAAGGTGGGGAGGCCAGGGAAGCGATGGTTTCAGGGTCCTCGAGCATCCACAGACATCCTACTTTCAGGGGCTGCGTGGACATTTAAATTAGTGCAGGGAAATCGATTTCTTTTATCTGTTTCAGAATTTCTGTATGACAACATATTGCTAATGATAAAATCAGGAATAGTCACATAAATGTTAAAAATTCCGTTAGTCATAAACACTCATTGTCATCCCCACTGTGGTCATGAGAAAACAGAGCTTAGAAAAGAGTCAAATTTCCCTGGTTCAGCCCACTATATCTGGAGAATTTGGCAAGCATTTTAATCAACTTTCTTCCTAAAGGAGTATCTTCATCCCTTCTTCATCATGAGTATATTACCTGACACCCAAAACTCACAGCAGGAGAGGACTCGGTGTGTGGCTCCAAGCTGGTTCTGTGTCCCAAAGGCCATGGTGAAAGGACCCGGATGAGGGTGGCCGCCACATGATGGTGTGTGGGCAGCGAAGCACAAAGGAAGTGAGACGACGCCTGCCCTTTTGGGTTGTGCACCCGAGGAACCAGTCCTTCACCCAGCCTCCACCTGCCAGCCACTCCCTCAGCCAGGGAACTCACCAGGCAGTGAATCCTTATTTAAGGACACTAACTCCCCAGTTCAACCACCCTCCAAAATCCAGTTATGTAGGGACATTCCAGATCCAAAGCACCACAGAGACTTCCACACAGGCAAGCAAATGACTAAATTATTACATATTTTTCTTCCTGCTCCATCTAAATTACGCATGTCCGTGATGGACAAAGTTGGCAGCACATGTGCCACTACTGAGGTTATGACTCTGTGTCATGCGTGATGATGGTCTTCATATAGAACCTTTCTGCATGCATATGGAGGAGTGGACAGTGAGCTTTCAGGGCGTGATAAAAAGCTAAATGTTGGGACTTAGCTGAAGATCTGAAAGCATCCTAAGCAATAGCCAGGCACTGCCTCCCATTTAAGAGCCCCCTGCTTCCACGCACACGGTGGGTGGCAACCTGCAACCTCAGAAGATGTGCTACCCTCTTGGCTTGACACCTGAAAACTTTTCCTCTGATTGACTCTCAAGCCAATGGAACAGGGCAAAATTATCCTGCTTCCAGTCTCCCCTGGACATACACTAATCTGACCTGTCCCCAAAGTATAGCCACGACCTATGGTAAAACTCAAGGACGTGGACTTGTTCCAGCTAAGTATCCAGAAATCCAATGCTTGGCTTCATAAGACATAAGAATCTTTCTAGGGAATTAAAGAATTATTTCCATATTTACATCAAAGAAGCATTGCAGAACTGTGGGAAGAAAGTGCTATCCTGAAAAGCAGCTCCTTTCTGAGGCTGTGAATGATCTCTAGCGACACTCAGGATAGATAGTGGCTCCTGGTTGTTACCACACTTGAAAGCCAGTCTTAATAGCTTTCTTTTAAAGATAATAACAGTATTTTCATATAATACTAGGTTTTCTAAGTAGAAGAGGTAAATTATATCAGTTCTGTGTTCTAATCCCTAAACAGTTGCCATTCTAGGCAGTAGCATCTTCATAATCTCTGTGTCAATAGAAAAACACACAACACAAACATCTCAATTATGTTTCTCTCCTTTTGGGGACAAAATATCTGATACTAAAAACTAAGGGAGGGAAAATTTATTTAGTTCATGGTTTGTGGAGATTTCAGTCCATACTTGGTTGCCTTAAAGCACAGGGCAGAGGGCAGCAGTTCATGGTGGCAGGAAACATCACAACAGTAAGAAAAAAAGGGAAAAATAGTGGCAGAGAGAAAGCCTCTCTGCCTTCCTCACATTATAGCCAGGCTCTCTGCCCTAGGATAGGTGCAGCACTCACGCCCATAAACTCAGCAGTGGTCAGGAAATAATCACAGATTCCAGAAGCCCCATGACTGTATGAGACACAAACCTTAACTACAACTGTCATTAGAGACAATGTGTCTCTTTAAGACCATTTATTTGAGGAAAGGTAAATAACAGTGAAACTATAAAAAAGTGATAAATTATTGGAAACACATTCTCAAGTACTTTTTACTCACATTGGATTTTACTTTATTTCTGAGTGATCACTAATGCGATTAAATGATGAGTGTGTGTGGGGGTTTTTTTTTTAGGAAATGAACAATGGTTGTTTTACTGCATATTGCTAACTTCAAAGTACTTGTTCAGATTAACAGCTAAAAGATGCAAAATTGAAAAAAAATAAGCATAAACTGTTCCTTTCAATAAATCAATAGAAATTAGTAGCATAATTATCTTACCTCCCACCAACAGTGGAGGAGAGTTCCTCTTCTCTCACTGCCTCATCAATATTTGTCATTGGTTCATTTCTTGAAGATAGCCATTTTTTTTTTAGAGTGAGATGGAATCTCCGTGTTTCTTTTTTTAAATTACTCTTACTGAGAAAGAAATAGCAATGAGACAGTTTCACAACTGGTTAGTAGGACAGTTACAACAATTATGACCTTTTTTTAAAAAAAAAAATGGCGAACTACCTAGCTTTTAGACATAGAATACTATCACAAAGTAGCTGTCTTATAAAAATAAGTCTTATTTTGTCTATAGCCAGGTAGGACTTTTTTGGTCCCACAGATGATCAACAGAACTGAATTACAGCCTTTTGTGCCTGAGCTCTCCTCTCCTAAAGAGTGCTAATGAGCAGACATTGGGGCTAGGAGGGGTTATTTCTTTGCCATATTATCAACATGGGGTCTATCCCTATTCCAAGTAAAAGTAGGGTGAAATTGTAGATAATGTGGACACTCTCCAGAGAACTACCTTCTCCAGTATGTAAGTAAAGGGAGCCAGGACACCCCCTAAGCTAACTCTCCAATCTCTGTCTCCACCCTATGCCCAAACTCTCACATGAGCTGGGCGTGATCTCTTTCCTAACTGCTTCCTACCTTAAAATAAACTACACATCAACAATGGGAAGGTCTGTTTATTCAGCTTCTATGATCATCAAAATTAATTCCATATGAAATCTTCATTTGTATTAAGGAAACTTTTTGTCAAACTATTTGATAGCTGTCAGTGCCATCAGTGAGGCAGTGGAAATGGTCTAGACCTCAAAGTCATTTAGATTCTGACTCCCTCCTGTTATTGTGCCACTTTGGTGACGTGCTTGATTTTCCCAAGCCTGAACTTCTTCAAACTAATGTGGAAGCCACCACAGTAAATGATATAACCTGTAGATACACTGTGCCTTATAAATTACAAATATAACCTATAGGTACACTGTATAAATTACAAAGTGATCTATAGGCTTGATCGCCATTTCTCAATATACATGGAACATAAAGTGAAATTGTGGTGACCTAAGTTTATTGTGAATGAGATTGTGAAGAGTTGGGTAAGGTCAAGGCACTTTTTTTTTTTCAAACAGAATTCAGACAAAAAAAAGGATAGAGCTGAGCAAGCCCTTGTAGCTCTGTTTGCGGACAACTGAGATATAACCCTAGCACAATTTAAATTTAGAGATGACCGAGTGTCAAAGGGAATGAAAATGAGAGAAAAAGTTGACTTCCTCCCCTTTTCTCTGTCACCACTACACTATCCCACAGTACAGATTGCTAGATGGGGGGGCTCCGTGTACTTTAGCGTGAAAAGTTCGTGCTCCCTTGCACATAGAATGAATCCTCTCTAAAAGGAAAAGTAAATCAATAGTCATGATTTTATTTTCTATATGTGCCTGTATGATCGAGAAGCAATGCTTTAAGGAAGCAATGGAGAACATTTTCATTCTGTTCTTCTCAGAAGGTGCTTGCGGCCCAAATCCAAACAGCAGTCGGAAGCAGAAGCAAATGGTCTTAGGGAGATGCAACTCAAAGTAGGAATCTACCCACATATATTCACCTACTATTTTCCTCATTGATTAACCAGCCATATGACCTTTTCAGGAAGAGAAATAATTGGCAGTTTTAACATACGAAAAAATTGATCCCATTACTCAGGATAGAATTTTCCACTTTTTTCAAAAGAGATGCTTATTAAAGAGGTCAGTTTCTGTTCTTCCCCCCTTCGGGGTCATGCATATGTAAGTAAGCAGGGCTATTATGTGCCATCTATGCAAAGGGACGTGTGAGTCATAAACACAAACATCTAGGCGCAGCCAAGTCTCCGGTGCTCCTGTTCGCCAATTACAGTAATGCTGATGACATATCTCGTTTAATGCACATGGCATTAAAGTAGACCCCCCTTTTCTAGGAAAATCTAATTACACCAAACCCAAGCACTCAATCAAACCTGTTATTCTGTGGCTAAACAGGCTGGCGTTAATGCAATTTGAGGAGATCCAGGCCATGACTAGAAACGTCATGTATTAACAATATCTAATGGGGGCTCCCGTAGGTAAATGAATATGCTAACAAGCAAGATCACTGCTAAATCTAATATCTTTAAGCTGTTTAATTCCAAACAGTCCCTTAATAAATCAATTGACCGGGAGAGCTGATGCCCCTATCAATTATTCAAGAGGGCAAATAAATATTTCAGATGATTTGATAGGAAGGCTACTGCTGGTCTTACAGAAAGCTTTGCATTTCATTAGCTTCTTGCTAAAAGTTTTATAATGAGCCGAACACAGGTGGCATCCCCACTGAGGAAATGGGAAAGAGGGAAATAAGAGATTGTAGACCTGGCCTTCCTCATCTCGGCGACATTCCATTATCCATACTTTTCTTTTGTGATGTGAAAATTGGAGTCAAGTCCCCTGAAGAATTATCATTCTGCGCAATCACAAAGGAAATTAAAATGATCAAAAGTATGTCATATTGAAAGAGTCTTAATTGTAATTCCTATTGGAAATGCAATTATCAGCTACCAATATCTTGAGTATAATTTATGCAGTTCCACATCCAAATAACCCTTCACCAAATATTTAATATTATCAATTCCATTTTCCAGAATAAGAAACTGAGTTCCCCTAGTCATTTATAAAGTGCTAACTAGGTCACTGGTGTTTGAAAGCAGTGGGATTTTTTTGTTCTTTAGAGATCATTATTCATATTGAAGGCATACATCCCTGTTTAACGTGGTACCTGTCTCATGAGTAATCTGAATTCAGCCCTAGTCCTTTGTATGAGAGAGGGAAAAGGAGAGAGAGAGAGAGAGAGAGAGAGAGAGAGAGAAGAGAGAGGAGCAAGGGAGAGAAGAGAGAGACAGAGAAAGAGAGAGACAGAGACAGAGACAGACAGAGACAGAGGGAGACAGAGGGAGACAGAGAATAAAGAGGGAGGGAAAAGGCAGCCAGGAAGGAGGGAGGGAAAAGCAGGTATCAAAATGATCACCTTGTTTAATGTACATGGGATTGTTTGTATATGTAAAACAGGCTTAGTGGACAAAAATTTGCAAGTGAAAAAAAGAGCATGAAATTAAATATCTGCCTGCCCTATCTACCTACCATGGAAGGTTAGACAGCACACTTCTTGGTCTTTGTCAATGAGCTATGACCTACATGCTATTAGCAATGCTTAAAAACTAGTGGTGACTTAAATAATCATTTCTATATTAACTGTGAAAGGAAAGTCCTTGTCTAGTTTTCCTTAAGCTCTGGAATTTATCAAACAACACCTTTATCAAATTTCAAGATTGCAGGCTGTGAAACTAAAATGGCATGTCATCTCTTAACAGCATTTTACAGTTTACAAATGTAAAAATCCCTGCTAAATTACTATAAGCATGATTGTTATGAGAAGTACTGTAGGGGAGAAAAGGAATTTAGATTATCTGAAAAATAAAACTTAATTGTCAGAAGGTTTGAATATAAAAACAGTTGATGACTATTTTTCCAAATAAGAAGATCCATATAAAAATCACTGAATGAGTATTTTCCATGCTGGCAGTTATAGGCTACAAAATACTCAATGAGCTATGAAAGAGACATCTCAGCTACAGAAAATCATAATTTAAATGTTAG
>PVKN010027127.1:0-13619 GCA_004027915.1 Capromys pilorides | reverse complement strand
GCACCACCACCGCCACCACCACCACCACCACCACCACCCCCTGCCCACCCTCCTGCCCTCGCGCACTCCCGCCCTCTCGCCCTCTCAGGTCTTAGTCTCACAGACAGACCAATAAAATCAAAGGGCGCAAGGAGTTGCCGCCCTCTGTTCCTTTCCCCAATGACGCGACGAGATGTAGAAGAGGCGTGGTTGACTGATCCCAGAAGGCACCAATCAGACCCACACCAATCACTGTCTGGAATGTGTGCGCGTGTGGCCGGGTGACCCGGGCGGAGAAGGGGCGGCTATCACTGAGCCGCTCTTCGGTAAATAGCCAATCACAAAACAGGTAGAGCTGAGTGACGGTCTAACGGCGCAATAGGCAGTGCAGAGGCGGAGCCGTGGGGGCGGGCTCCCGGTCCCGCTGTCTGCGGCGGGCGGGCAGGCGACTCCTGTCCCGAGTGGAGGCGGCCGAGCCGGAGCTGGGGGAGGGGGCAGCGGCTATCTGACGGACCGCGGCGGTGCCCGCAGCTCCTCACCGGTGAGGGCGCCGAGCCAGACTCAGGGGTCCCGGGAGCAAGGTGTCGCGAAGCCAGGGGTCTCGGTGTCCGAGGGCGGAGGGAGGGGGGGGGGGGGTGGGGACACAGAGGACCCATCGAGTGTTCTGCTGTAGGGATGAGGGACTGGGGACTCGGGGTCTGCGGGGTGCACAATGTCTGCGACCCAGCCTTGGGTCTCACCGAGGATAGTCAGCGTCTAGGCGTCGGGGAGGGCCCGGTGGGTTTGAGTTCCGCCAAGAGGAGCCGCTTCGGAGCAGGCCAGCCTGCCAGCGAGGGTGACATCACCTACCCCCTCCCTCGCCCAAACCCCCTTCCCTGCTCTCCCAGCGCCTTTTGTCCCGGCCAGGCTCTGCTCTGCCCCGCCCCTCTCCGCCCATCTGCGGGGGAGGAGACTCCGGGTTAGTGACTTCATTGAGTACGTTCTTGGGGATTGGGCTTGGGTCCTCCCCATAGAAAGGCAAGAGGAGCTCGCTGCCTCGCATCCCTAGCAGTCACACTACTCACAGGTACACACGCTGCCACTTACAAGCACACACTGCCACTGCCAGTCTCACTGTCACACTGCCACACAGCCACTTACAATCCTCCAGACACTACTGCACCTGCGAGCAGGTGGCCACTGGATCCTCTGCCTTCACTCTTGGTACCTGGGGATCAGGTCCTGCTCCTGCGGCACCAGACAGGCCTTGCTGGGCAAGGGCCTCTGAGAATCTGAGGAGGTGGCTTCCAGAGCTGCAGCTTTCCGCGCAGGCTCCGGTGGAGCGATCAGAGGTGAGGGGCTTGGCTGGGCATGTTTAAGCGCACAGTGCTCTCCTGCCCATCCCCAGCAGCACCCCCACTACAGGCTCGAGGAGCTTTCCGGAGCTTCCCACACTTCTGGGGAGAAGACTTCTTAGCCAGCTTGATGTTTAAAATTCAGCTGGAGCCCCTAAAACTTCGAGCGTGGACGCTGAATGGGTTTGTAAAGTTTCGGTAAGTCCCTCCTGAGAAGGGCACTCATTCACATGTGAAGTCAAACTCTCCACATCAGCCACCCCCACCATTGCTGACTTTCCTTCTCCATCTCATCTTCCTCTCATCTCCAGTTACATGCAAGACTTCACTTCTCATCCATATGTGTGAATGAATTGCACTTCTTATTCATCTCAAAGCTTTTTTTCTTAATCATCTCCTCCAGTGTTTCATATTCTCCTAGTTCTCCCACTTGGCTCATCAGTACCTCGTTTTCCCTCCTCAGCCGTTTTCATTTGTTGTCTCTCAACTTCTCCACCAGTACTTCATTTTCCATATCACCCATCTCCCCTCCCAATGCCCTAGCAGTTCCTCTTGCCATTTTCCCCCATTTTTTTTTTTTTTAATTCCTGCCACTGGTTAACATCCCCTGTCATTCTTCTTCATCAAAGGCAGTGCCATGCCATGGGGTTCCTTTGTCATTCCACCACGTGGCTTGCTTGCGGGTAGAGGGAGGGAGGGAGGGTGGAAAGGAGAAGGAAAAAGAGGCATGTCCTGAAACACTTTGCCCTGTGTCTGTGGGGGCAAGAGAATGTGGGTCTAGAATAGCTAGCAGGTGGGTGCCAAGGAGGAAGCTGGTGGGGAGAAAGGGTAATGCGGGGACAACAAAAGGAGGGTGGATGAATGAGTGGCTCTACTTGCCCTCTGGCTAGAAGCTGCTAGTGTTTCCTGGGGCACGTGGTGGTATACTAGGGTTCCTTCCCAGTCCCAGGGGAAAGAAGGTGTGGACCAGGGCAGAGATGGCATGCCACCCCCAGCTGCCTCTCAGACGGCTGCTACTGCTGCTTCCGAAAATGGCTGCCCTCCTCCAGATGCTCTTTCTTCTCTGCCTCCCCCAACCCCAGCTCCCCCACAGACGTGACATGCCAGTGTGGGGAGATGGGGGAGTACCCACCTTTATGGTGCTTTCTCATCAGAATGAGGTGACTGCCAGCATCATGAGTCAACCAGCCACCTGCAACAGGCCCTGTGGGGGCAGGACCCAAGGTCATTGTCACTGCCTACCAGGGGCTTTGGTGGCTTCCCCTTCACCCAGTCACAGCCTTCATCCCTGCTAGGATACCCTGTATACCTCACTGGTTTGAAGCAGTCATAACAGAAAAAAACAGGATTTGACTATGGCTGCCCGCCCAGGACATTGCTAGAAAGACTTTGGTTCTCCCAGCTTTGGCAGAGGTTGGCCGAGCCTTAAACGGCTTCAGAATGGCTTCTGGCCATTCCCCCAAATAGCTCTAGACAGAGGAAAGCCCCCTTCTGTATCATATCCTTCACAGATGCACTGGGGGCGGGGGGGACCAGAGTGAGAGAATCAGAACCTGTGTTTCTTTTCGTTGTATCAGTTGCCCCAGCACCAGGGGTCATCAGGGGTATGTGGGCTGGGTCAGATCCTAAACCACACATGGACAGGTGAGAAGGAGGGACTTACAGGGAAGGTGTTTAGGAAATGATGGGTAGTGTTCAGTTGTCTCCTAGCAGTTAGGGCTCCAAAAGACCCTATTCCTGGGAAGCTTTTTTCCACTAATGCTTAAGCAGTACAGACAAGTCTTCACACATAGCTTTGTGTATAGACATTAGGAAATGAGTAAAGGCAACTTTTGCCCTGATTGGGGGAAGGACAGTGTCACCCCCAGTTAATGAGGGCGTTGGAGCAGCAAAGGCTGTGAGTCACCATGATCTGAGTCACATGTGAGGATTAGCATAGTCTAGGGAGCAGGGATAGGGAGCCTCGGGGTCTCCAAAGGAAGGGAAGACTTAGACATCCATACCCTGACTCAGCCTGGCTGGCCAAGGTAGCTGGCTGAAGACCCAGGCCTGTTCCCAGTACTAGGCACTGCCCCAGCTGCCCTCAGCCTGGGCACCATGCCTGAGGTGTGGCATAGGAGCCATGATGTTCAGGTGACCTCAGCCAGTACATCGACCTGCAGCTTTTGCGCATGGGTTTGTCAGTCCACAGCACTGCCACCTCCCTCAGAAGGGCCTCTCAGGAATCCTCAGTCTGGCCCCAAGAAGTGGGCTACAACCTTCAGTGTCTTGCTGGGAAAACCCAGAACCTGAGGAAGGAATCACGGAATCCTAGAATGTCAGAGCTGGAAGAGATCATTTAGACCAAAGCCTTCATTTTACAGATGGGGAGACAAAGGCCCACAGAACAGGCATGACCTGCTGAAGGTGTCATAGGGTATCATTTAGGGATTGTAGGATCATCAGGAACAGGGCTGGAGAGTCAAGAATAGGGGCACCAAGGATTGGCTGTGGGTTTCTTTCAGAAACAAGGAGGCCAGCACTGGTCCAGAGGCTGTGATGGGAAAAGATTATTACAAGATTCTTGGGATCCCATCAGGGGCCAATGAAGATGAGATCAAGAAAGCTTATCGGAAGATGGCTTTGAAGTACCATCCAGACAAAAACAAAGAACCAAACGCTGAGGAGAAGTTTAAGGAGATAGCAGAGGCCTACGATGTGCTGAGTGACCCTAAGAAACGGAGCCTGTATGATCAGTACGGGGAGGAAGGTAAGAGGGTGTACTGTAGCCAAGTCCTGGCCTGCATTTGTGTGGAATCCTGGGTGAGCCAGTTCTTGCAGCAGGGGAGGGAGGCTAAGGAGGGTGAGGGAGGCAAGTGTTCTAAGGGGGGAGGGGAGACTACTGAGCCTCAGTTTACTGTGGTTCTCTCCACCTCTCTCCCCTCTTCAAGTTCTGGCTCTATAGAGGTCTGAAGGTCTATAAAGGTCTGAAGCCAGAGCCAGAGGCCCTTCCTTTTTCCTTCCCAGCCTTATTAGTCCTGCCTGAAGTCCTTGCTGCCCATTGGCTGATGGGAAAAGTTGGAGAGAAGAGCCTGTATGGCTTTCTGAGGACAGACATTTACATTCATCAGCATAAAAGTCTGGCCCTTAGGCAGCTAAGGATTAACCACCAGAGTTCTGAGTAGAATTGATTGTCTCCTTCCCTCCCCTGTGTCTGCCCACTTCAGGCCAGCAGAACAGAGAAGGAGCTTTATCTCACCAAGGAAGTGGCAGGAGTCCAAGGCTGCAAAGGGAACTGATATTGCATCTGACCCCCTCCGTGGGGTAGCCAGTGGCCACGCATGGGGGGGAGGTGGCAGGAAAGGTCCAAATAAAGCCTCTGAGAGGGTGGCCCCTCCCCACACATCCCACGGGCATGATGTAGCTGCTAATTCTGGGCCTGCCCCTCAGGGCTGCCTGCTACCCGCCAGCCACAGGCACCTGTCAGGCTATATTAAGAGACATTGTCACAGCTGAGGACTCTCCTTTCTGGGAGAACTGTTCTTCCTTCTCCCAAAACATCCACCTTTCTTTCATGTTGTCCTCTTTTCCCGCCCTGTCTTATCTTCCAAACGGAATGGTTTAATGGCATGAACTATGCTTGATACAAAACAGGAGCTCAAAACAGGAGTTCTTTTCCCCTTAGCCCTTGCTTTTTGTTCCACTATCCTATGTGCCCCAGTCCTCCAAACTCTCTCTTCTTTTCTGTTCTCTTTGTTTCCTCCTGTCCACTTCTGGCACTTACGAACTCCCAGACTCACCAGGAACCTGCTGGAATTCCCAGCTTTATATCCAGCATTCTCTCTGGGATAGAGGAGTGGGAGTAAAGGAGTAAGCCACGTGGAAACCATGCCACCATGTGAGCTGTCTCAGAATCGCACTCACCCTTCCCCTCAATCTTGCCTTTGTGAAGGAACAAGCAAGCACAGGAAGGGCTATCCTGAAACTTCGTCCCTCTTGAGTGAAGGGTATCCCTTAGACTCTGGGCCTGGCCACTGGATTCAGATGCAGAACCCATGCTATGAGGGCCCTTGATGCTCCACAGCCTTATCCAGACCTGCAGCCTCTGGGAAGAGAGAAGCAACCTTGGAAACGGTCACATTTCTGTTTCTGTCCACCCTGCTTCTTCCTCAACAGTGACAACAATTGTGCATACAGACGCTGTGTGCAGTTCCAACTTAGAACAAGTTGTTCCCGGTTCGAAAAGGTGGTGGTGGCAGTGCAGGAATCCCCACAGTGAGAATTAGCCCCTCCTGTCATTAGTCCAACCTCCCTCCTGCACTAGAGCTCCCTCAAGCATCCTGAACTTGCTTGCTAGTCACCTCCTCAGTAGGAGGAAATAACAGCTCCTAGGCCTTGGGGGAGGGGTACAGAGGCAGCTGCATAAGTCCCTGAATTGCTTGCCACTTGGCCTCTAATGAAATCCAGATCTGCCTTCCCAGCCCTAAGAAATAACAGGCTAATTTAGGCTCAGGCTTCCACAGCCAATTGAAATTCTAGATAAAAGGCCTTAAAGAGAAAGAGTGAGTCCACAAATTCTAGATCAGCTCTGAGTTGATTCCCTCCCCACTCCACCCCATTACCTCCATCACCACCACCACTACCCTTGGAGGGCAATATCCAAGAATCAGATTCTCTTAGATGGGATCTGGTCCTGGCTCCAGAGAGAACAGCTGAGGTCACCACCTGCGTTGTGCCAACCCATTCACGCATGTGTTTGCTCAACTTTAAGTGTGGGATGTAGGGCTTATGTTGTATAGCTCCATTCCCATTGTAAGCTATGTGGATACAATGTGTGAATGATACTCACTGGGGTTGTACAATACTGTGCACAGCTTATTAGAAAATGCTTTCTAGAAAAATATCTCGTTTTCTTCAAATTAATTAATTTTCCTGCTATTTAATTCTTCTCATTCTGGTTTAGGCAAGAGTCAGGGAAAGAAGAGGATTACTAGAAGCAAAGTAAAAAGCATGCTTCCCATTCAGGGGAGATAGCTCAGCTGTCTAAGCATGTATCCGGCAAACATAAGGACCCAAGTTCAATTTCCAGTGTCATGCCCCGGAACACCCAGCACCATGCCAGTCCTGTAAACCAGGGGTAGTGGTGCACACCTGTAATCCCAGTGCTGAGGAGGCTGAAGCAGGAGGATCAATACAAGTCTAACTGCATAGTGAGACCCTGTATCAACAAATTAATTAATTATTTTTTTTAAGTGGGCTCCCTCCTGGGTTGTGCCCCTCCTTGCTTGGGAGAAGTCACTTACTACCCTCTATGTAGTCAAATCCTGTCTGGTTGTCTCTTGTCCTGGGTGTCTTTGGAGACAAGTGGAGAGAGATTGGGGAGCCTGGTATGTCTCGTAATATGACACAAGGCCAGCTATTTCAAGGCTTTCTGAGATATCTCTGGGCTGTATGTGGAAAAGATTACAGGACTCAAGGTCACCTCCCAGAAATCCCATAGTCTTGGCTTTTCTAAGTCTTTGGTAATCTGACCTCAAGATGTACATCATGCTTAAATGTATAATTTAGAGTAGAAATTAATCTTGCAAGAAGCTTTTCTTGCTCTGTTAGTTTGGCAGCCTCCATGAGAATTAAAGGTTGCTTCCTTCTCAGGCCCACAAACCAAAAGCTAGAGAGCAGGGGAAAGACATTGGGGCAACTCTGGGATGGACCACACTGCCCCTAACTTCTCCTTCCTCTAGGCTTGAAGACTGGTGGTGGTTCATCAGGTGGCTCCAGTGGCTCCTTTCACTACACCTTTCATGGGGACCCTCACGCCACCTTTGCCTCCTTCTTTGGTGGCTCCAACCCCTTCGATATCTTCTTTGCCAGCAGCCGCTCCACTCGGCCCTTCAGTGGCTTTGACCCAGATGACATGGATGTGGATGAAGATGAGGACCCATTTGGTGCCTTTGGCCGCTTTGGCTTCAATGGGTTGAGTAGGGGTCCGAGGCGAGCCCCAGAACCACTGTATCCCCGGCGCAAAGTGCAGGACCCACCTGTGGTGCATGAGCTACGGGTATCCCTGGAGGAGATCTACCATGGTTCTACCAAGCGCATGAAGATCACAAGGCGACGCCTCAACCCTGATGGGCGAACTGTGCGCACTGAGGACAAAATCTTGCACATTGTCATCAAGCGTGGCTGGAAGGAAGGCACCAAGATCACCTTCCCCAAAGAGGGTGACGCCACACCTGACAACATCCCTGCCGACATAGTCTTTGTGCTCAAGGACAAGCCCCATGCCCACTTCCGCCGGGATGGTACCAATGTGCTCTACAGTGCCCTGATCAGCCTCAAGGAGGTGGGGCCTACTCGAGGGGGTGTGGGTGGTGTGTATGTGGCGTGTGTGTTTTAGGGTGGCGGTGATGGGAAACAGTCTCTTCCTTCCTGGCACTTTCCCCATTTCAGAGGTTTTCCTCCTTTCCCACTCTGTCTAGCCTTTTCCTCACTCTCTGCCTCTTTTTCCCCAGGCACTATGTGGCTGCACTGTGAACATTCCCACCATTGATGGCCGAGTGATCCCTTTGCCCTGCAATGATGTCATCAAGCCAGGCACCGTGAAGAGACTCCGTGGGGAAGGACTTCCCTTTCCCAAGGTTCCCACTCAGCGGGGAGACCTCATTGTGGAGTTCAAAGTTCGATTCCCAGATAGATTAACACCACAGACTCGACAGATCCTTAAGCAGCACCTACCCTGTTCCTAGGCTCTGCCCCAGCTAGTCCAGAGTCTACCACAGCAATACCCCACACTCATCCCATCCAGTGTGCACCCAGCTTGACATCCACTGGACACTGGCAACTTTTTCTAAAACGCAAAAAAAAAAAAAAAAAAAAAAGCCACTGGTTTTCAGGATAATGTTCCTGTCCCTGACCCTTTTCAAAGCTGGGCTGCTTTGGGGAATGGGAGGGAGGTGGGGAGAGCTAGCCCAGGCCAAGTGTCAATTTTCATGTCCCTAGCTTTGAATCCAGTTTCCACTCCAGTGGCTGGGGAGTGACTTGAGTGCTACTTGAAGATATAGATCCCTTGTCTATGCCTGTACATAGCATGTCCTCCTTCTCATCATCCTTGCTGATACCTTTCCTCTCCCCTTTGGTTTCCTTCTGACTGGGGAGGAAGAGGATATTAAGGACACTGGCCTCCAAGCCCCACCCCAGGTCCACAGTGTCCAGGGTTATTGCACACATATCCATGTACATGGAGCACTCATCTAGAGCAATGTGTGCCTCTCCAGGAGACAGGAGAGGTAAGGAAACAGGAAGGGAAACTCTGCAACCCTCAAACAGGGCCACTGAGCACGAGACACTTTTCACTTGGTGGAGAGAGATGGACTGACCCTTAGCAGTCTCTCCACTAGCTGCCCAGCCTGTGCCAAACAGTCACAGGCTCTGCCTTCCCTGCTGCTCTGAGGAATGTTTGAGGGTGGAGAGAAGGAGAAAGGGCCTGAGGTAGTAAGGCTGAAGAGAGACAGGGCTGGTCTCCTAAAGTACATCAAGAAGGGAAAGGGCTTTGGGGTCAGGTGACAGCTATTCCCCAGCAAGAGATCCAGGGTCACAGGTTTCTGCCCACACTGAACTCAGGGCCTAGCCACCCCAAACTTCCAAGTCCCACTTTTGTGATATGTGAAGCTACTTATTTCGTACCCTTCTTGGAGGCTGTGTGGGGAATTTCCATCCCTTTTATGCCTGTGCAACCCCACCCCACTCCCCCAGTTGTATAAAAGTCAATAGTGAAGGAGCTGGGAGAAGACTGCTTCAGCTGGTCCTGGGGTGGGATCTTTAGGTTTTCTCACTTTGACAAGCCCCTGAATGTTTTTATAGTAGTTTCTTTTTTTTTCTTTTTTTTTTTTTTTTTTTTTTTTTTTTTTTTTTTTTTTTTTTTTTTTTTTTTTTTTTTTTTTTTTTTTTTTTGTATTTTTTGTAATGACAGTATTATGAAAAAATAAAATATTTTAAAAATACGGCATCTGACCAGAAGCAGTGAAGCCAAAGTGTATGAGGCATTGTGTGAATGCTGATCTCAGCTTCCTTGGGGCCCTGGGCACCTGCCAGAAGCCAAGCAGACCCTCAAGTACAAGCAGAAACTGCTTTGAAGTTCAGGCTCCTGGGATTCCAAAACTACTCAAATACAACAAAGACAGGAGACAACGTTCATCTATTAGAATAAATGGCCATTTGGAAGAAAAATATCCCTGGTCCTGACAGAGAACATCGTCTTCAGAAAATGTCACCATGAGATCTACTGGAATCGATTTTCCTTTTCTGTCTAAAATATCTCTGAGTTAGAAACATTTTCTTCCTAGAAGAGGAATTTATTTTCTTTCTTTCTTTCTTTCTTTCTTTCTTTCTTTCTTTCTTTCTTTCTTTCTTTCTTTCTGACTACAAAAAATATATCCCTGAAGAATAGGCTTTGGCAGTAGAAAGGGCGACTAGAAGCTGCTGACATCGTTGACCCAAACTAGTGGAGCCTGAATGGGAACCTGAGCTCTCAGGAGACATTGAGCTCACTTTTCTGGGGATATCTGTCCTGGAATCTCACCTGCTTGTCCCTTTTGAGACAAGTCTGGCCCTCTACTGAGATCCCTTGGGAAGGGACTCTTCACCATGACATGCCTATCCTTTCCCTTGGACCTTGCTGGGAGGGGCCCTGGGATCATGCACTGCCCTCTGCTGCCTCTGCCTGGTCCGGGACTTCCTCCTGGACTGACTCTCCTCTGGGCTGACAGCTGCATCTCCCAGAGGAAGCCATGACAGGCATGCCCTGCTGACCTCAGTGTTCCCAGGACCATGAAGACAGTGATCACTGACTGAGCTTCACAGCAGACCTTCCTACTTTGCTTTTCATCCCAGGATAGAGACACTAAGAACATTCTTGGGCCAGTGAGATAACTCAGTGGACTAAGCACCTACCTAGGCAAGAACAGAGACTAGGGTTCAATCCCTGATACCACATGCCATACTGGCTCCACCCTCAGGGTCACTGAGCCTGTGAGCAAGTCCAGGCATGGTGGCACATGCCTGTAATCCCAGCACTGGGAAGGCGGAAAACAGGAGGATCACTACAAGTCTGAATTGCATAGTGAGACCCTGTACCAGATAAATAATAAATAAATAACCATCTTGTCCTTATATCTGGGGTATATCTTGCAGGAGACTGTTCCTACTAAGGCAGAAACTAAGGGATTTCATGCACAAGGATATCTGCTAATCCCCTGGCCTGGGCAGGGGGACCCCCAACGCTGCATCCCTCAGTTCTATACTCTCCCACTGAAGTACCTACGGTGGTCCATTTTGTCACATGGTACTAAAATTTTGCCCTTTATCTTTCTGGAGGTCTGAAGCTTTCAGATCTGGATCTGCTGGCCCAGATCTCTCCTGCTGGCCCTTATGTGGACACACAGGACTTGAGAAATTGTTATATCTTCACTGAACACACTCAAGGCACCAGACCATCTGAGGCAAGCAGCCCTGCAATAAGAATGTCTGAAGCTTGCTCTCCAACTTCCCCTGGAACTTGAATTTTCTTCTTCTTAAAGGTTGTGTAGGAATTTCTGGTCCTTGAATATCTGTGTTGTGTGGGTGTAGTGGAAGAGAGAAAGAGCCATTGAGGACACAAAGCTGTTCATGTTTATCTTCAATTATCCACCAGTAGTTGAGACCCTGTGGTGTCCTGCACGTCAGCCTGACTACAATAGTCTCGAAAGATAGATGTCAAAGTTAAGAGGGTAAAGGAGCTGATGGAAAGATTGGTTCAGGGCAGTCTTGGGATGGAGGGTGGGAGGGTGTCTTTACCGGTTTTCTTACTTTGACGAGATCCTGAATATTTTATCGTGTGTGTGTGTGTGTGTGTGTGTGTGTGTGTGTGTGTAATTTTGGTCTCAGTTCTCTCTTGAGAACATTTATAACTTATAACCCACAATCTAAGGCATTTAATAAGTCTCGCTGGGGTTTTTTGTTGTTTGTTTGCTTGTTTTTATCTCTTCTAAAGAACTGGCCTCCATAGGGACCGGGGAGATAGCTCAGGGGCACAAGTGGCTTCCTGGCAAGGGCAAGGTCCTGAGTTCGATACCTGATTCCAAAAAAAAAAAAAAAAAAAAAAAGAATTGACCCCAAAAGCTTGAAATGCAAATTTCTTAATGGGCTAACCTTGGAGTCCTTTCTCAAGCTATGCCTCGGACTTTCCTAGGTCATTCCCTAGCTGGAACTTGGCCAGGCATCTCTCATGGAAGCCTCTGAGCCACCAGTCAACTCTTCCTTAGATCCTTTCTGCTTTAGCCCACAAAGACCTTAAGAGGACTATGAGACTATCCTTGTTCTTACCTGAGGTGTTTCTGTTAGCTGTCCTGAAGTTGTATCCTTTCCAGAGACTCTTGAACCCTGCAGACCATACCTCACCAGTGTTACACGAGGCTCCTGAAGCCTATACTCTAGTTGGTTCTAAATATTGTTGCTAACAGAAATTCTCTAGGAACCACATAAAACTCTGAGATAAGGTCCCCTGAAACAAATTGAATGTCTAAGATATAGTTCCATGGCGAGCATTTGCTTATTAGCATGTGCAGTGCCATAAATTCAATCCCAAGCAATGCCAAAGAAAGAAAAAGAGAAGGAAGGAAGGAGGAGGAGGAGGAGGAGAGAGAGAGAGAGAGAGAGAGAGAGAGAGAAGAAAGTTTGGAGATGGAAAACAAATACTTCCTAAGATCTCTGGCTTACAAAGAGTAAAACTCAGAACTTTTCAGTCTACTTATGCAGCAAATAGAGAGACCCAAGAACAGGTGGCTCCACTGCTGCTACAAATGGTCCCCAGAGGCTCCCAAGGCTTGGAATTTGGGACCCATTAAGGATATGTAGCTGCTCTTATTTATCTTCAATGTTCAATCAGTAGTTGGGAGCCTGTGGTATCCTGCATGTCAGCAGGACTACAATAATCTAGAAAGATAGCGAGGGATAGATGATAGGTAGATGATGATGATGATGATGATGATGATGATGATGATGATGATGATACAGATTATTGATAATAGATACAAATAAATGATGATCATAGATCATCATAGATGATCATAGATGTAGATGATATATATAAGTGATGTGATCAATGATAGGTAGGTAGATAGATGATAGATGATGATGATAGATAGACAGATGATAGATAGATAGATGATAGATGATAGATAGATAGATAGATAGATAGATAGACAGACAGACAGACAGACAGACAGACAGACAGACAGACAGACAAATAGGATTGTCAACTGGTGTTCAACTTGTTACACCCAGATGAATTAAACTAGTATAGTGCTGGGTATTGGGAGGCCCACCTGAGCATTGTTGCCAGCAGCATAAGAGGCAAAACTGAAGAAGCTGTTGAGAGGTTGTTGGATACTCTGTTTGGAGAAGCTGCTAGAAGTTGCTGGTTCTCTTGGGCTATTTTGCTGGAAGACTTTGTCATGCTGGCTTTCCCGATGAACTTAGCTGTTCTTGTCAGGAGCGGAGCTTCAGACCTCATTGTGACTGAGAATGGCTACAATTCATTTTGGGAGAGCTCTGATCCTCATCTTGAGGATCATTTCCTGGGTCGAGAGGGGAAAATGATGCACGGTTCAGTCTCCTGGAAAACATTGTGTTGACTTTTCGGATGGGAACTCAGCTCCTCATCACTGGAGCAGCTCAGGACCTCACTGTTGCAGAGGATGGATATGATACTTCTCAGGGTAGTTCTAGTTCTTGCCTTGAGCATTGCTTCCTAGCTCCAGTTCAGATCCCTCAGCCTGCTAGCCAGATCCTTCATCCTGCTGGCATAGCCTTTTCTAGCTTCTGCCACTGACTATTGAGCCTTTCCAGCAAAGATCTGTGAAGCAGACCTGCACGAGACTTTGCTGTGGGCTCTAGGCCTCCAGTTGGACTTGTGGAAGGCATTGTTATGAACTGTAGGTCTTCAGCTGGACCCATATAGGATATTAGGATCCAAGCTCTCAGCTGTATTCTTCGGTCTTTACTGCATGGTGAGATTTCCTACACTCTTCGTATATGTTTCTTTGGGTGATTCATTATAAAATAATCTTGTAAAATGTGTACTATATTGTATTATTTGCCTTACAAAAAACACCAAACCATGACAATAGATGATAAATAGAAGATAGATGATAGATAAATTATAAATTCAAGTCACTCCAAGATAATTTAGTAATACCTCAAAATAATAATATAATAATAAAAAGGGTAGGATATGTAGTTCAGTGATAGAGGACTACTGAATTCAATACCCAATACACACAAAAGATGAGG
>PVKN010027126.1:0-13608 GCA_004027915.1 Capromys pilorides | reverse complement strand
AATTTGCACATGTTTAAGTGTATCACAGGCGTAGATTACAGTGAGATATACGGATAGAGGCAATTTAGAAGGTTAGCAAGCTTTTATAGTTAACTAATTATATTTTGATTTTTTTTTTGCAGAAGTTATCAGTATTGAACTCAGGCCCTTGCTCTTGCCAGGCAAGTTCTTATTCTACTGAGCTATCTCCCCATCCCCTACTCTATATTTTGACTTTTTATGATGAGTGTTTTCTTTTTCTTTTCTTTTTTTTTTTTAGAGCATGGGTTTCCAGTAAGAATTGGTTCACATTCATTTTTAAGTGATATTACTGATTGCGAATTACTTCTATAATTTGATACACACTGACCTGAATGTTCCCTGTTTATATTGCCATTGCTAGACACTATGTTTCTTTGTTGTTTAGGATAGTTGGGAACCCACTCTTCTTGTACTCATGCAGATCACACAGGTGGTAGAAATAATAGTAATCAAAAAGCAATAGCATTTTGTTTTCTATTCTACACTGCACATAATTGTCTTTGAACAAATCAATAATTTTGTTCACTTCTTCAGGTACAGATAGCTTTAATTCAATTCAAAGCTTTTGGAATTTTGTCAGGTGGAAAGAATACTAAGGGAATCAAGTGACATATTTGAGCTAGTTTTTGTCATTCCTCTGTGCAGTGGAGGGGAACCTATGGCACACATACCACAGTGGGCTGTTTGTAGCAATGGAGGCACTAGAATTCTTTCTATCTCTTATTTTGTAGCATTCACAGCCTTCAATGGAAACTATAGTTTTAAGAATTTTGATTTTCTGGTGTTTACCTTTCAGGAATTTGCTCATTTTGGATTGTGAATATGAGTTTTTAGATTTTAGCGATATAGACATTACAGGAATTCAACCTCTGGGATTATAATGTACAAGACTGCGTCTTTTGCAATTATTATAGGCTCTGATGAGTTGTCTGCTACAGAAATTCAAGCATTTGTTTAAAAATCATATTGTTAGATCATGATTCTTCAAAATCCTTCCAACTCTATGAACATTTGATATTTAGAAAATGTTTCCAACACTTTACTTCATCTGTGTTGCTCACATAGGATTGCTGTCTGATGAATGTGGAGCATAAGATGCTCAGATGTCATATGAGGTGTTTGATGACACAGCTGTGGGGACAAAGCAAACATTCAAAAGCCACAATGAGAAAGCCATGCATGCTCCAAGAAATATGAGGAACAATCACATCTATTCCTTGGAGGATATTAGAAAAAAAAATACTTGGTAAAATAACTGATCCTGTTCCTTTAGAGATCATGATAAATATAAATGTCCTGTTCCTATCAATGATAATTCAGTAAATAGCATCCCTAGGTGCTTTTCAAAAGTACTATGTGACATTCAGGTTGCTATAGGCCAGTGGTTCCTAGTGATGTGTGGAAAATTTGATAAAATGTACCAAATATTCTGAAGATAAAAAGTACCATGTATCGTAAATGATGAGAGATGATCATGATGGTACAGTATGGCCACAGGAACACGGACACTATTTGTGACTTCAGGAAAGCTGCTTCCTCCTTAGCATAGTGCACATTTATGTAATTCTGCTAACCATGTTCTTCTCTTTTTTTCTTTTTTTTATCTTTTTGAGACAGGGTCTCACTATGCAGTTCAGGCTGGCCTTGAGCTCACTTTTGTAGCCCAGGCTAGTCTTGAACTCACACTGATCCTTCTGCCTCAGCCTCCCAAGTGCTGGGATTACAGGCATGTGCCACCACACCCAGCTGCTAATCACTTTCATGGAAAAAAAAAAAAAAAGGAAAACAAAAACAAAAAACATAGACACAAAATGTGAAAGAAAATTTAAAAAATCCTAAATTTATGCATTCTAGCATAGTCTATTGGCTTAAATCCTTGTTCATTTTGTCCATATGAAGTTAGAAGATTTAGAAACGTGGGAATTCGTTTGGTAGATCCAGCAACAAGCTGTGCCTATATATGTAAATGTATTTCTGTTCTGCTTGATAATGTAAGCAATTGTCCATAAGGGGTGATTCATCAGGCTTTTAAAATTCAGGATGCATTAGTAAAATTACTGTGAACAGCGAATCAGCTGGCATAACTGGATCACCTTCAAAAACACTGTCCTTGAGTTCATTTGTCCCCAAGGAGGCTGCTGTGATGGGTGGCCTAACTTACACACCTCCTTGGCTTAGGAGGCCGAAGCAATATTCACATACCCTAGAGAAACTACACATTATTCTGAGCTAAGAGTGCATGAGAAAAAATGATGCCAGAGTTTGCAACTAAAGGCATCAGTGCCTAATTGGCATTAAAAATCCAGAAGAGTGAAAGAATCACATTAACAATAAATTACACATAGAAAAGTGTGATCCACAAATTTTGCAAGCCTACAATAAAGAGGAAATATTTCTATATTTGCAGTACTTTGGGTATAGGATTTTAGCACTTAGAAGTTGGTGTCTTATAAAGATTGCACTTCCATTTCTTAATTAAAATGAGTTTCCCTGTCTTGATGCTCACTAACTCAGTTTTGCTTCTCTATTTGCTGACATCCCAAGAAGAGAGAAAATGCTCACTTTTTTAAAAGCCTCATTTGTGGTCTAAATGAATCTTCAAAGAGGAAGTATTTTTAGGTCAAATGGTCACATTTAATGCCCACTGAGAGTTCCTAAAATTACCAACAGTAAGTATTTTAGAAGTACCTATTAGAGGGTATGCTAATTTTTCTGCTACCTTAACTCCAAATAGTTTCATGTGTTGACAAAATCTGAAATGTAGTGCATTCACTCCTACCTAACCCCTAAAAGATATTAAATCACATTTTCATATTTAAATTTTTCTATTTCCTGGGAAACTGATACAGAAAAGAATTTTTACATTATGTTTGAGTAGCCAAAGATAATATAGCATTTAATATATATAAATAAAAAAATTTGTAGCTTTTACATCACTAATTTGTCCAACTTTTCCCTCCCTTCCTTAAGATAAGATCTGTTCAGAGCTTATGATCAATAAACATCATGTATCTGTGCATGCTGAATATTGCCTACATTCCACATTGCTCCTTCTCAATTTTTACTGGACACTGAGAAAACACACAGAGAGAAAGAACATGACAATCAAAAATGGAAGGAAAATTTTGAGGAAAGTGGATAAAAATTTGAAGGAGACAGACTGAGCATATCAATGGACAGCATCTATATCTGAGATGAAAATAGCACTTAGGCTCCCAAGCTACAGCAATCAGGAAAAGCATCGCTTCATCTGCAATCAACAACCCCAGAGCAGCCCTGCACATCAGACCTCTGGGAAGACAAATTGCTGTCTGCAGTAATAATGCAGAGGAGAGACAATAATTTCTCTAATGATCTGTAAAAAATGACAAGTATTTTATTAATAACTAACCACTTCTCTTATTTTATTTTTCTAACCCCAACCCTCCAAAATATGGAAATGATAGAGAACTTCACCAAACAAAATGATAGGAATTCAACGATGTTTTCTGTATTGCATTATGTTGTCTTCAAATTAATTATTCAGATTACCAGATATTAGTGTGTAAAACTGTTTTTAAGAAGTTACAAGAATTTAAAAAGAACAAGAAAAAAATTAAGCATCAACTGCTTCCCTTTAAAGACCAGCAGAAATCAGCAGTACAATTATCCAAACCATCCTGCATACATACATAAATATACCCACCCCTGTCCTTGTCCTCATCTCATTTTTTTCCTTCCCCTTGAACAGATTCTTGTCTTTTTGGTAAGAACCGATGGTATATATTATACATTGCTGATTTTATTTACTCTTTCAGGATCTTATACTAAGGGGACACTACAATGTTTGCACATGCCAGTCTGATTTATTCCACTTATGAGTATGGTCGCTAGTATTCTCCTCCTGGGTATTTCCCAAATGAACCAAAAACATCATACCACAGCAATATATGTGCATCTTATTTTTGTCTCTACTTCCATCCTAGGACCAATCAAAGAAGACCAAACATGTGGCCATGAACATTCATGTAAGATTCCCAGTTTGCAGTCAACCTTTCTCTAGTTTATACAGGCCAACACCTTCAATCAAGATACTTACAGTTAGAGACCTTCAGTAAGAACATACCTGAAAGCCTTCGCTATTGCCTGCTATGTGTTCTGGGCCCTCCTGTCTGCCAAACCTAAGTGACAGTGGCTGACTCCTCTAGATAAATAGCCATTGTTTCTTTACTTAAGTTGTTGTTCAGTTATTTCTTCAGGACAAATAAAGACAAAGAGGAAAGCAAAGATTTACAAAACAATGACAATAAAAGACAACAACGCAATGTTTTATTGGTGTCCATTCCACAACTGGGAGACATGCAGAACTTGCCTGGGGGCATAGCTGAGGCAAGAGCAAATTCAATTTCCTTTTGCTATACCTTCTACACAGGCTTCATGATCATATCTGCAAAATTATTATTATTGTTAGATTTATTTATTTATTATTTATTTATTAATTTATTTATTTTGGTGGCACCAGAGTTCAAACTCATGACCTTGCACTTGCCAGGCAGGCACTTCTGCCATGGAGCTATCTCTCTGGCCCCCATACCTGCAAAATTAAATCTTAATTGAAAACAGAACTTACTAAGTCCCAAGGAGCATTGATTATTTCTAGTTTCGTGCTGACAGTATCCAAAAATTGAACAGAAGATATTTAGTCACAAATATCTGAGTGAAGTTTAGCATACTTAAAGCCACATTTAGGTCAAGACTACTAGTTATTTGTAAAGGAATGATATCTACTGCTGTTTTAATTTTGAATTAGGCTTTTGGAGAAAAGAAAATAATCTCACTGTAAAGAAACAAAATCTCTGAATGAAATGAGTCTTATCTTTGTATATGCTATCTAATGAATAGAACCACTGAAGTTCACAACAAGATAAACTTTATACTTTACAATAAAGTTATGTTTACACCAGTGGAGAAGTTGAGAAAAGTTCATTTTCAATGAAAAAATGAATGAATGAAACTACTTTATGGTTAAATTTCTATTTTCAAAAGCTATTCCTATCTGGTAGCAGAATCTACCCAAAACCAATAACTTTGAAATTGCTGGATTTATTTTTAGTTAACTTGTGGTTTTGATGGTTTCTTTGAATACTTAAAGGAGACATGAAGGTCTATATGACCAACTTGAGTTACTGCTTTTTCAGGACAGTGAGACAAACAGGTTCATGGATAATGAAGCCGAATGTGAACCAATCCATATGTTTAACTCTTCCAACATGTATAATAAGACCCAGACCAGTGAGTAGCAGATATATTAGGGTCACAAAACCAGGTAGAGTCAGAACTCTGAGCATTTGCAGTTACTGCAGCAGGCTATGACAGATAGAAGAGAAGAGATGGAAAACCATATGAAACTTCATAATGGAGAGAAATATGAAACTCCTGTATTCTAAGGTCAGAGGAAACTCGGCCACATATGACATAGTAATTAGACACTGAGTGGATACAACCTGTGAACTCAAACCAGAATGTGTATTTGGGAAATTTGGAGTTGTTTCTGCACGTAAATAGAGTTATGTCTTCGATAACTGGTTACTACCAGAGAGGCATGAGATACAGATCGCAGACACAGATCTACCTGTCAACAGTAACATTCTAGCTCTACAAGTTAGCATAATTTAAGGAATCATGATCTTAAAATAGCTTTACAGCTGGGAAAAAGGAGGGTCAACAAAACGAGGGCCAATGTTAAAATCATAGATTTAGTTTAAACATTAGAAATCCTATAAATAAAATTAGGCACTAAAATCAGAAAAAGGTCTGGTAGTAAATGGAATAGGGTCTTGAATGAATTATAAGTTTCCTGACTCTTTAATTCTCTTTAGTAAAGATCATAGTCAGAGAGGACTATTTAATAGTGATGATCAGTTAACTCTAAGTGTTTGTAAGACAGGAACTTGATGAGACAGGAATTAAAAAAAAACCAGGCACAATGTTTCATTTTTAAACCAATTTTATTATTATTCTACACTGCACTTCCAGTTCTTCAGTAATGAATGAAAGTAATTTTCTATCATCATTGGTTGCCCCAGTGTTAAGGACCCTATGTGTTGGTAGTTAAATTTCATTAAGCACTATCAAAACTTGTTATATATCATTCACTTTGCAAGAAAACATTTATTCTGTGGCACTTTTGCTTAATGATAAGAGACATAACTACTCAAACAAAGCCTCCAGGGGCTTAGGGATCAATGTAGAGAGACAGACATAGGAATCAATAGCTATTTCATGTGACCTCAGGTGACAGCTGAGGCAGAACAGTTTCCTACCACCTGTTTCCTGCTGTGCACTTGGGTAAATTCTTTATGCTACAGTGGAACACAGTGCACTGTAAGCACAAGTACACACTAATGTTTAGTTGGCAGTTGCTACACAGCCTTACCAGTACTGTAACTTGATCTATTAAGATCTCACTTCTTTGTCAGACCTTATGCCTTATCTCTAATGCTGACCTTATAAACTACACGTAGGCACCAGGAAGATAGCTCAACAGCTTTAGCACCTGCCTGGTAAGAGCAAGGTCCTGAGTTTGAATCCCAATACAGAAAGAAAGAAAGAAAGAAAGAAAGAAAGAAAGAAAGAAAGAAAGAAAGAAAGAAAGAAAAAAGTCACCGAAAGGCCACGATAACTTTGGATCACCAGCTGAAAATATTTTCTTGATAACCACAAAAGCTACCAAATCTTCTGCTCTTCCCAAACTCACATTTCACAGGTAATAAAAACTAAAGACTGAGAGGCTCACTAACCTGTCCAACTAGACAAGATCTGTAACTTGTCACAGAGCTAGTTATGGCAAAGGCAGGGCAGTATATGACTCTTTAGTCCAAGTCTTAACCACCATGACATACTACTTACCACCTTTCAAATTAATTAATTTGAGTTGGGTCTTCTAAGCAACTAAAGAAAGTAAAATATGTGTTTCTTAGAAATTCTTGGTATCAGAAAGATGGAATAATTGGCCCTGTATCATAGTATTATTAATTACTAAATTCCAGATTCAAGCTTGGGATTTTCTGTGTTTCAACTGCATAGAGGTTACTCATGTGAAATTCACTCTCTCCTTTTCTCACCTTTTCTTCTTTGATTTTAATTCTTTGTAGGCAATAGCAATACTACATTCTAGTTATATATCTTCCAACCTTGTATAATTTTAAATATAGTAAATGCTTAGTAAGTACAGAAAATTTTAACTTAAAGTATGAGTCATACTTACAGGTAGGACAATTTAGAAAACAGAATGAACAAATATTGTTTTTATATTTCTCAAGCCACATGCATTATACAGTGCTCCCAAGCCTCTATAATGTTATGAAAGAGCAAAGTAATAGACTAATGCAGGGGAACAGGCAAGTACAGCACTTCAAACCGCAAATAGAATTTAAGGCTAAACTATGCCACTAAGGATGTGGAGCGTAACTCTCCATCCCTTGCAAGTGGGCTGTGCCTTGTGACTTCCTTCAGAGGTGACAACAGAAAAGGATGGAAAAGTAACACAGTTCAAAGCCTGACAAGCAGCAACACAAGCAAGTGATCATGACCACAGTTCAAAGAATGGCACAATGGTGGTATGATCTGTGATTTGATGTGACAAGAATGTTAAATTGTCTTTGTCACACTTTTTCCCAAAATCTATATCTTTATTTAAAAATATGACATAAATCCTAACCAAAGGACATGCTATAGAAGATCTGGATCATAATATTAAAAGCATAAAACCAAAGAACAATACATGCGAGGCCAAGAGCCTAAGGTGCATACTTATAAAATAAATATTAATATAAAATAATGTTTTATCTTATATTAATGCCAATTTACATTGATTTACTAAAATTTATTTTATTTGATTTTACCATCATTAATGCATTGTGAGCGGTACAGCATAATAACAGGGTTTTTAAGTATTGAATTTAGGGTATATAGAAATTTACTGAAATATCTTTGCATTTTTTATGTAAGTATAAAATATGCTAAACTTAGTTTTTCAAAGAAATGATATAAAAGTACCTCTAAAGTTGACTTATTTTCATGATCATTTCCCAGATAGCAAGTGCCTTGCTTCCCAAAATCATTAGTGCCTGGTAAGCCATTGTACCTCATCCTTTCTTTTTCCTTTATTTTAGTTTTCCAAAGCTTTTGGGTTCAGAAGATAGATGAAAAGAATGACAGTGAAAGGCACATGGTAAAGTGTTAGCTTCTAGGACACTTAGCACACTGAGAAATTTTAGGAGTTTCCATGAACTATGAAATGTCATTGCGTCTTTCCAAATCTAAGTCTGGATATGTTGTACCATACCAATTGCACTGGAAAGCAGGACTGTAGGACCTTGTTCCAAGAAAGATAAAATGAAAGAGGAAAAAGGGCTATCAGGGGTACAAGGAGAAGAAACCATGCCATGTCTACAGAATAGAGCAGAAATTCTACAATGCCCCTTTTCCTACCAGCCAAGATCAAGGAAATCAGTTAGCTATCTACCTGGAGGAAATGGAGACAGAGACATCCACTAGCCCCTTGGTCAGATGATAAATTACCATTACTTGTCAGCTCTGTTGTCACCCTACATGTATGTATGCTGACAAAATCTGAGTAAAATAGAGAAAGCCTGGAAATCCATGCTATAAAAGTAATGTCTGTGGATGCAGACTCATCCAACTCACTCAGCATGAGCTTACCCCTTCTGTGTGGGTGACACATAAAGTGTCTTAGTTACTGTTTACTCCTTTCTGGGACAAATACCCGACATTGAAAATGAAGGAAAGAGAGGTTTATTTAGCTCACAGTTGCTGGAGGTTTCAGTCCATATTCGGTTGGCCCAAGGCTGAGTGGAACAGGGCAGAGAGCAACCAGTTCATGGCAGCGGAACAGAAACAATCACGACAGAAGCCACAGACCAACAAGGGTACAGAGAGCAACAGCCGGAGTCTGTCTCTCTGTCTCTCTTTATATTACATTCAGGCTCCCTGCCTCAGCGTATCCGCCTTAGGCCATACCCATAATCCCAGCCGTACTCAGACCCATAGTCCCATCAGTACTAAAACACATAATCCCAGTGGATCATGACTCAGGTCTCAAACTCTAGAAGTCCCCACCCCATGACTACATGAGGCTTTGGGGGAACAACTAGACATAAAACCATAACATAAAGTTACAAAATTTGAGTAATTAACCTATAATTACTGTTTTGGCTTAGCTTTACTGAAGCATGTATTTATTTGTAGGACTCTTTCATGACAGCTAATTTAAAGATCCATATCTTCTTACTAGTTTCATGTTTAGTTTGAAGAAGATTGTAATTATTTTTCGCCTCTATCCTTGCTCAAATAATCATAGCTAACATCATACCATAGTAAATGACCGCCATTTTCTCACTATATAAGGAATGTCTGCTAGGTATATCAGCTATTTGAATGCCTTTGTAAGCACTGGTAATGTAGGGAAAGAAATAAGTAGACTGGTCTGTTTGGAGAAATACTAAGCATGTGTGACCTGAACTATTTCAGTGGCATGTAAAAAGACCTACTTGCATATTTCATTTATAAATTAATGACATAACTTCTTCGTAATTTAAATGCCTGGATTTTTATAATCCTATCACATTCATTCACATCCTAATACACGTGACTCAAACTAGTCTTTGCCACACTGGATATTATTCATTGCTGAGGCTGTACTTAGTTTACCTTGGCTTTCCAAAGATTTTGCCTGGAAAATGCAAGTATCAATTAGAAGAGGTGATAGCATTTCTCTTTTACTTTAGCACATGAAAAGATTAAGCTTTGCTTCTTGGCACTGGGTGGATACTATACTTTTGGACAGAGTAACAAGTTTTACTTACTCATAAACATACCCTAAGCATTTCATTTTCTTTGTTTATGGTTAGGGGATAATATCTTTTATGTCCACTTCATGAAGTTGCTTTGTCTCAAATGAAAGAATGTATGTGCTGATTGACCTTAATTGAGTTATCTTGAATGGATTGGGATCCATCCAGAGATTCCTAAAGTGTGTTTCTCTGTGTGCCTGAGTGAATTATGGAGATTTGACCTTGGGGTCTACAACTAGTTCCTGTTCCCTTCCTCTCTGACACTGCTTCTATGTTCTGCATTTTGGCTACAGTGAATTAGGAAGCTTCACTTCACTATGTCTTTCCACCATGTTTCTTCATTTGATGCAGCAATTGAAGGACTGTACCATTAGACACCATAAGCCAAGTCAAGCCTATTCTCTTTTAAATTGTGGGTGATGGTTGTCTCAACAGTGACAAAGCTGTCTAATATAATGGCTATGTAAAATATCTGTGAATTTTAAAGTGTCAAATTACAGTAGAAATGCAATCTCTACAAATCTGCCTATTGTTTGTCTATGTTTTAAAAACATAATATCACTTAAATTTAACAATAACTCTTTGAAGAAAGGAGATTTTGATAAGGTGAGTAATTTCTCAACTAGACAGGCAGAATCAGCACTTTAATCCTATGTTGCTTAAATTCCAAATCCATGCTATCATTTATACTTTATGAGATTTGGTTTCATAAAGTTATATGTCTGGCTAAGTACACTATTATAGTTTTGCAGGTATATCTTGATAAAAAGAGAATTGTGATAGGCAAAGTCAGTCCTAAAATCTCAGTATACAAAATGAAAGTAATACTAGCTGAAGAGTATTGAAAAATGGAACTGTGGTTCTTTTCACAGTAACTTGTACGGTGTTAAGCCAAACACTTGGAATACTTTTGTAACTCCTGTGTACACTGCACCACAGCTGTAATTGGAAAAAAAAAAAAGAAAGAAAAAGTAACTAAAGCACTGCTCTCGACCATTGAGAGAAGGCTTGTACTGATGCACCTGCTCATAGCCTCCCAAGAGGTGGGATTGCAAGAGTGTGCCATCACACCCAGTCTCAATTGCTGGCTTAGCATGCCCTGGGGGAAGTGCTGGCACAACAGGCCCAGAGATCAAACCCCTGACCCCTGCACCTACTTGTAAGCGCTTTAATATACTGAGCTATTTGGCTGGCCCTATTTCATATTTGTAATGTTTGATAGAAATATATCACTAGAAAAGAGCTGTAGATTGGCAACATGAGATTGGGCTTTAGAGATTATAGAAGCTGGCTATTTGGAACAAGGGCATTATGCAGAACTCCAGCTAGGGCAAGAACAACAGAATCACTAAGAAGTATACTGTGTTTGGTAGGGAGTCACACTGTTTCCTAGACTCTATTTTCCTCCTCTATAAAATGAGAGTAGCACAAAAGTCTTTAAATTTCTAGAATTATTTCAGATTACAAGATTCCATTGTCTCTTTTGGCTTTTCATTTAATTTTCCCACATTTGGTGTAAGAGAAAGTCAGTTGCATGAAGCAACTCACAATTCTGCAGAAATCATGCAATAGATGCTTCATATGAAGAAATTACTGAGAGGTTTGTCTACTCTGAGGTTTGAGAATTTAGAACAAGTTGTCAAGGCTCAGATTTCCCTTTACTAGGAGTCCTTGTGTTCTTTTGCATGATTGATTTTCCTGTGGGCATTAAAATGACCCAAGTCTGCATTTCTTTCAGGTTGGTAAGGGTTAAGTGTCAGGTATCATGCATTATTTTGGAATGTCACCAAGAATAGATGAGGCCACTGCCCTTTCTCAAAGAATCACTGCTAGCCATTGTAAAGATGGCACTGACATTCAGTCACCTCACTACACTTTAAGGTGAAAGATCACTTAAGGCAAGTAACAAGCAACTTGCAAGTACTTAATTTAAGCAACTACTCCCAGAGGCCCTCATAGATACCTTATATAAATGTTGGCCAAATAATTCATCAATTCAAGAGCCAAAAATATTTCCCCATTTGATTTATTTTACATTCCAAAGGAAAGGAAAACCTAGGGGTATAGGAACTAGACCTTTTGCAGAGAGAAAAATCTCTGGTAATTTAGAGGCAGTCAAAGATTGAAGGTTTCACTAAATATAAGATTCCATTTTTAAAAGAGACTTTCTGCAATTCACTGAGTTCAGCGTAAGATTCATGCATGATTTTGTTCCCCCAAACTCTAGCATCAGGAGGCTTTACTTAGTGAACTATGTAAACTGAGAGTTCAATTTACCTGTTTTGAAATTTAGAGGAATTCTTAAAAATCAAAAGTTATATTATTTTTTTCATTCATTTTACCATGAAATATGAAAAATACTAACACTGTGGATTCTTTTACACTAGATCTATTATTTTCATATACATGAAATGCAGTTTGATCTCCATGGGATATAGGACATAGGAAACCAGCTCAATTTCACTGTAGGGTGTTATTGGTAATTCACTGGAATTATAAAAAGTTTCTCCTTGGTGCTTTAGATCATGTGTTCTCCAAGTGGAACTGTAGAGGATGTGATAGAAATAATAACAAAAAATGTAACCACATGTGTTGCTATGTTAGCAGTGCTGCATTGGGAATACCATCAGTAGAAAAAACATTCTCCGGGATTTCCAGGCCATAAACATACAGAGAAGATGAGGGCTACAGTTTTGAAACTACAGATCCCAATGATGACAGTCATCAACCTACCTTCCTACAGGATCTTTTGATTGGAAACGAGTGATATTATAACAACTTGAATGAAAATATGTACAATGTTTTCAGAATTTTGATTTTCTCAGAAACTTGCCTTCTATTGCCCTTTAGTTGTGGGAAAGAGGCTTGCTTGCCTCTGTAGGGCTAGCTCATGTGCAGATGGCCATGGGCGTGATGTGGATCTGGTGTGCAGATTCTGCTGCTGACCTGTTGTTTGGTATCTCTCTTCTCTAAAGTTAGTATTGAATTTGCATTAAATGGAACCCAGACCAAGGATAGTTCTATACAATAGACCTCTAAAGTGTGATTTTTGGAGGGTGAGGATCTTCCAAAATGTCTTCCTCTGAAAACCTATGGAGAAATCAACTGAGTGGCAGTTGATTTCTAGATTAGAAAATTATTGGGGCCGGAAAGATGGTTCAGCTGTCTAACATGCCTACTTAGGCAAGCTTAGGCAACCACAGGGACTGTGGTTAGATCCCCCACACCACATGCTGTGCCAGCTCCACCCCCAGGGCATAATACAAAAAAAAAAAAAAAAAGAAAGAAAGAAAGAAAGAAAGAAAGAAAGAAAGAAAGAAAGAAAGAAAGAAAAGAAAATTATTACCTGGAGCTAGAGTTTTAGATTTCATACAGAAGTACTGGCAACAGTCTATGAATTTGTATGTAAGCTTTATCTCTTCAAGTCACTGTTATATTCATAATCTTGAGATGTCTTCACCTAAATCCTGGATGAGAGAACATAATAAATAAGAAAATTATAAATTCTAAAAATGTCTTGCATGTCTGTCCTATGTTGATGAAATGACTGACAAACATTTAAGTTGGCTTAAAGAAATAAACAAATTGATGAAGAAGAGCTAATACCTGTAATGAAAGGTAACAATAGGGTCACAATATTTCAGAGGTTTCCAAATTAGAGTACAAATTATGAAGAATACTGGTATGGTGTTGAAGGTACAAAGAGAGGGACAGTTTACTGCACAAGTAGTTG
>PVKN010027125.1:0-13624 GCA_004027915.1 Capromys pilorides | reverse complement strand
GGCCCAGCATCTACAGCCCAGCACCTAGAGTCCCAGTTGCCGGAGGCTGAGGCAGGAAGATTGCTTGAACCCACAGGTTTGAGGCCAGCCTGTGCTGCGCACAGTGGAGGGAATTTTGTGCTCAAAGCTGCCTCTGTGTTCTAGGCAAGGACAATGCATGTGGGAAGACAAAGACTGTGCAGTAGTAGACCTGTCTAGAACAGTATGCTGTCTTCCTTCCTCTTTCTTCTCTCTCTCTCTCTCTCTCTCTCTCTCTCTCTCTCTCTCTCTCTTTCTTTTTCTTTCTGGGGATTGCATTATGTAGCCCAGGCTGGCCTCGAACTCATGGTGATTTTTCTGCCTCAGCCTTCTGAGTGCTGGGGTTACAGATGTGAGCTATCATGCCCAGCTGTTGTATTTCTTGATCAGTCTTTTTTTTTTTTTCATTTCAATTTCTTTACTTAATTCCAAAATATCCCTGGGTATGTGGTTGAGGTGTGGAGCTGCCCAGCAATGTCCATGGCCTCCTTACCTTCTGGGCTTGTAGCCACAGGACATTTCCCAGCTTCCCTTGCAGTTGGCTGCAGTCAGGTGACTGAGTTCTGGGCAGGGGCCATGGAGGACCCTGCGTGCCACTACTGGAAGAAGCAGGGACACCCATTCTGCCCTCTCCCTGGCCCTCCCCAGCGGGATGCAGGTGATGACCGGGATGATCAGTCTTTTCGTTTTTTTATGATGGGGACTGAGCTAGGGCCTGTGCAAGTGAGTCAGTGCTCTACCGCTGAGCTACATCAGCAGCCTGTTTACTTTAGCTCTTCCTGAGATAGGGTCTCTCTGAATTGCCCAGATTGGCCTCTAACTTTTGGATTTTTAACCTTCCTGCTTCAGTGTGACAGGTAGCTGGATTACAGCTGGTCTGATGACTTCCCCAAAGCCCTTTGGCAACTAAACATTCCACCTAGCGAAGCTTTGGGGACATTTTATCTTTTATTTTTAAAAATCATTTATGTATGTACGTATGTATGTATGTATGTATGTATGTATTTGGCACGGGGCCTCACTGTGAGGCTTGGACTTGTAGTGATCCTTCTGTCCCAGCCTCCCCAGTGCTGGGATGATAGGCATGCACCACCCCACCCCGACTCAGTGGCAGCTCAGTGCTCCTGGTGGTCCAGGGCTGGCATGGAATGCGGTACTGGGGATTGAATCCGGGTCGTTGTGCTTTAACCAGGTAGGCCCTTAGACCACTGAGCTGTCTCCCAGCCCTTGGGCATTTGGACAGCAACTGCAGCAGTTTGTATTTTTACTGATTGGCTTTCCCCCTCTAGGGCCCAGGGAAGGCTGATCTCAGGCAGAGCCTGTGGTGGGCTCTCCCAGCCCTATTATTCAGCTGGACCTGCACAGAGCTGTGCCAATTCATGCTAAAGTCCTGTTTAATGGGGAACTCATGACGGCTCTTCATCCTTTTGGAAAGTCTTGACGCCAGAGCCTGACGATTCTGTGCAGGGGGATTGGGGAGCTGCGAGCCTGGAGGCAGCGTCCGCCTGAGACCTCTGAGTTGGTCTCATAACTTCCCAGAATGGAATACACATTTATTAAGACTCAGGTGTGTAAGGCTAGGAGCACCAAAAGATCCCAAACCTCAATTAAAATGGCCCTGGGACTGTTTGCCCCTGGCAGCCCCTCTGAGGCTCCTGGGCTCACTGCTGCCCTCAGGGTATGTAGGACAAAAGGGTGGCCCTGCAGGTCGCCTCAGCGTTCCGGGCAGCTGATGAGGCCCAGATGGCTCGCTTTTCATTCTTGTGATTCCTTGAAGCAAGAAGTGTAGAGAATTTGTGGACCCAGAACCCTGAAGGAATCCTCCTGGGGTACAGGAGCCCCCACCCCGCTTCCCACCTCTCCTTCAACTTGTGCGAGGGACCACACTAGGAAATTCTCCCCTTCTGAGAAAAAACTGCAAGCGGAGCCCCCAGCACCAGCACCAGAATCACAGGAGCCGGGCTAAGATAGAAGAATCTGATTTCATTCCTCCAGGAATTCATTCTCTAGCAGGAGAGCTGTGCACACACAGGCTGATTTCCTCATTTCTTGAGGGTTTTAGAGACTGCTCCACCACTAGGGGGCCCATAACTCCAGGTTACTGTCCCAGGAGGAAATGCTGGAAAAAGCAGGAAATGGAACCAAACCTTATTCCCACAGCTGTCACAATGAACATTTTGCTCTTTTGTGCTTTCAAAGAGCTTTCTGCTGGCAGCCTTTCTCCACGTCGCTTTAATGACTGCATAATACTCCATTGCTGAATGGCTATTTACCGCTGGACGGCTAGGCCGTTCTGAATGTTTGACTCTTACATGGAACATTATTATTTGTTTTTTTATACAAGGTCTCTCTATGTAGTTCAAGAAGGTCTTGAAATCTCTGTAGCCCAGGCTGGTCTCACACTCATGGCAATCCTCCTGCCTCAGCCTCCTGAGTGCTGGAATTACAGGCATGGACCACTATGCCTGGCTAGATTAAACATTCTCGTAGTATAGATACCATTTACTCTCTCTCTCTCTCTCTCTCTCTCTCTCTCTCTCTCTCTCTCTCTCTTTGTGAAACCAGGCATTAAACTCAGACCCTTGCCAGGCAAGTGCTTATTCTATTGAGCTATCTTCCCAGCCTGATACCATTTTATCGCTTTTTCACTAATTTTCCTTTGTATATATGCTGCAAAATGAAATTGTTTTGTTAGAAGATTTAAAGAATTTTAATTTATTAAAATATGCAGTTAAATCCAAACTTTCAGATATGCTCCTCCAATTTCTAATTTCTTCAGCTGCAGAGTGCGTGCATGGATGTGTATACGAGCACACGTGCACTTCCTGTTGTATCCTTACAGTCCTAAAGTCTCAGCACCTTCAGTTTTCACATTTTGGAAGGTAAAAATGCGATTCCATTGGTGTGTGAATCTATACTCATTTAATGACTGAAATTGAATATTTACACAACACATATTTGTACACGTATGTTTCTTCTTTCTTTGAAGTGTCTGTCTCTTTTCTTTCTTTCTTTCTTTCTTTCTTTCTTTCTTTCTTTCTTTCTTTCTTTCTTTCTTTCTGGTGATACCAAGAATTGAACCCGGGACCTTGCACTTCCAAAGTAGATGCTTATGCCACTGAGCTGTCTCCCTGGCCCTCTTGTTTATTTTTCTGTCAGGTTTCTCTCACCTATTTTGTGAGTGCTTAAAACACGGTTGTCCCTGGTTGCCACTGAGGGTGCAGCATTGGCGACCCCCATGGATATCCAGATCCTTGGATGTGCAAGTCCCCTTTACAACATGGTTTAGAATCTGCACATACTGCCCCATGTAAAGGGAGTGTAAATATGCTCCCTTATGCAATAACTTTACAAAACGGATGTACCTTCAGATCATAGTGTTAAGTGAAATAACTGAGCCGCACAAGCTTATCTATAGCATGGTTAGCCAGGTATGGTGATGCACACCTGTAATCCCAGCACTCAGGAGGCTGAGGCAGGAGGATCACCATCAGTGTGAGGTCAGTCTGGGCTACATTGAGAAACCTTGTCTCAAAAAAAAAAAAAAAAAAATCACATGATTTCTTTTATTTAAAAAACCTAAAGTATAAATAAAAAATAAAGGATGGATAATAGGAAATAGTAAGATGAACCTTTTTTTTTTTTTTTTTTTTTGCGGGACTGGGGTTCAAACTCACAACCTTGCACTTGCCAGGCAGGCACTTGTGCTGCAGAGCTATCTCCCCAGCCCCAGTAAGATGAATCTTTCTCAAAGGAGGGGATCAAGCTATGGAGTGGGAATTGGAACGTGTTAAGTGGACATACCCCCACTATGCAAAGAATGTAAGCATCATGCACTGCACACATATACTAATAAAATAAAATTTAAATTAATGTGTTTATCATGTCAACTTTATATTTAATTGTTTAATCCGCTGAATAGTTACATCGCTACCATGAAGTTAGGCTCTGAACTGATTGATTGATTGACTGATTTTTGTACTTAGTACAGAGTCTGCAGGGTCTACAGGGTTTACAGGGTCTCACTATACCGATTGGACTTGTAGTGATCCTTCTGGTTTTCTAGTCTCCCAAGTGCTGGGATTACAGGCGTGTGCTGGAGTGGGGAGTGCGCCTAGCAGGGTGAGAATCAAACCCCTGGCTCTTTCATCTATCTAAGCAGGCACTTTAATCTGCTGAGCTATCTGGCCGGCCTGATTTATTTATTTTTTATTAATACATTTTTGTTATATCCTTGGCCATGCTCTGCTTTTCTGATGTGGGAATTCACGTCTATAAATTTCCCTCACGGGACTGCTTTCATTGTGTCCAATACGTTCTGGCATGTCTCACTGACATTATCATTTGACTATAGAAATGTGCTATTTTACTTAATTTCATCTGTGACTCACTGGTTATTCAGAAGGGTATTATTTACTTTCTGTGTGTTTATGTAGCTTTTGTGATTTCTTTTGCCATTGATTTCCAAATTCACTGCATCATGATCTGATAATATGCTTGCATGTACTTAAAAATGTTCAGTGAGATAGTACGCAGTCTATTCTGGAGGAAGGCCCATGTACAGTTAAGAAAAATGTGTATTCTGTTGCTTTCGGGTATAACACTCAGTGGACACTTATGAAGTCTGTTTCTTCAAAGGTTTGGCTCAGCTCTACTATTTCTCTGTTGTCTAGTTCGTCTGTCTATATAGGACAGTGGCGTACTGAGCTCTTCCATTACAACTGCATTAGCGCTGTCTGATTACTCATATCCATTAGTGTTTATTTTATACTGTTCATTGCACTGGTAGTTGTCCCACATATATTTATGATATTTATTCCTCTTGGATTGTCCCCTTAACAAAAATGTACTGACATTCTTTTTTTTTTTTTTTCTTTCAGGAGCATGTTTATTGTGTTTGACATGTTACATTAGTGCTTTCTGAGCTATAAAGGGTAAAAGGAAATCCTCTCATTACAAACTGACAAAAATAAAACATTTTCACAACAGCATGAACCACACACTGAAATAGATCTGGGTTTAATACAAATGACATAATTCCTAGTCATCTACAGCTTTTATAACTTCATACAGTTAATGAATTAGGCTAAAATGCACTATAATATTTAGTAGACTCCAGGACCAGTATCTTGAAGTCAATTAAATCAATTAGTACATCACAAAATACATTTTGATATCCTGAAGAGGGAAGATTTGCAAGTAGGCATTTTAAATGTAACTAATCTACAGCTACAAAGTTGTACTCTTGATAGTGTTACCTTTTAGGGGTGTCTCCCAGTCTCCGAAGGATAAAAGCAGAGACTAGAATCAGTATAACATATACACAGAAGTCCGTATTGTAAAGCCTATGAAGATTTGCAGCATAGTGAGAAGATGCTTTCTGCCCCTTCACACTGCATGTACATTGTATGAGCTATGTGGCGCATCTCTTGGTCCACTGTCTGCCTATCCTGTCCTGTTCTGCTCTGTTGGTCAAATACCGAGTGGCTATGCTTCCAACCAGAGGATCCACAGGGTTGCAGTCTGTCGAAAGGGAGCAAATGGACAGCAAAACCTTTGAAATAGTCAAAGCAGGACTCCAGTTGTCCTCAAGGATGTCCAGACAGATGACTCCCTGTCTGTTGATGTTGCAGTGATAGATTCTGGCAAAGAAAGTAACCTTTGGTGGCTTAAATGGATAATCTGATGAAAACGTGATATCCAGAAAAAACACACCACCTTCATATACGGAACCTGGTAGCTCAAGTAGAGTTGATCCCCATTCATAAATGTTAGCTCGTTTAGGCCCAGCACTACAGTTAGGAGGATCGAGGGTTATTTCAGCTACCTCCTTCTGAATTCTTTGAGCACTAGTGGATAACTTGGTGGTGGTTTTGCTAGAGTTCAGTGTTTTTCTTCTGGGTGGCAGGCTTGCTTTCTTCTTGCTCTTCAGCCTCTGGAGCGGCGGGGTCTCGCTGGTCCGCAGCTGAACTGCCGCTGCTGGTGCTGGGGCTCCCACTCCTCCGGATCGCTGGACATCGTGATGAACTTATGTCTCTTCGGAAAACCTGTTAGTCGCCCACATGTTTATGTAGGGTGGTGATTCCTCCTCTCTGCATGTAAAGCCTTTGAAAAACAACGTTTAGGTTTTTAATATTTTTAATAAAAAACCAACTAGCAAGCAAGCTGCCCGAGCTGTCTCCACTGCCAGCAGCGAAGATTCACCTGGTCACGACAGAGCTGCCACCCCGGAAAAGGCAAAATCCAAACTGCACCTTCTGCAAAGCTCCTGGTGCCACGCAGGCTCCTCGCTCAACGTTCACACTGCGGACCGACATTTTGTCCAAAATAACGCAAATAGTGGGAGCCAAAACAAAAACAAAAATCATAAAGCCTGAGAAAAAACAAACAAACACACAAAGCCCCAAGAAGTACAATTTTCTGCGACCCAGGTGGAGGTGGTGAGCAGCGGGGGCTACGCGGCACCGCAGGCCTTCGCGGCTCCGGCTCTGTACTGACCTTCTTTATTTCTTCTTAGCAGTCTTGGCTTGAAATCCACCTCGTGTGCAAGTAGAATAGCTACTCCTTCTTTTTTTCTGGTTTTCTGTTGCATGAAATATGCTTTCTCTTCTTTGATTTTCAGTCTTTGAGGATTTTTTTTTTTTTTTTGTGAGTCAGATGTGTGGGGTTTTTTTGGTACTGGGAAAACTCAGGACCTTGTGCTTGTCAGGCAGGTGCTTGTACCGCTGAGCTATATCCCAAGTTCAAATGTGTTTCTTCTATGTAGTATATTGTAGAATCTTGTTTTTTGATCCATTCTGCCAATCTATTTCTTTTGATTGGCAAATTGTGACACTTCACCTTCATATAGTTGGTAGGTTTTGACTTGTCCTTGTCAACATATTATTTTCCTGTTGTTGGTTCCTTTTTTCTTTCCCGGTTATTTAATTGCTTGCCTTCCTGGAGATTCAATCTCTTAGTAATTTTGGAATTCTTATCTTTTTCTAGGCTATTCCTCAGAACTTTTTTATAGTACTGACTTTGTGGTCATGCATTTCTTCACATATTTTTAATGTGTGTGTGTGCGTGCGTGCGTGCGTGTGTGTGTGTGTGTGTGTGTGTGTGTGTGTGTATCTGTGGTTCCAAGGATCAAACTTGGGGCCTTGTACTTGCCAGGCAGACACTTATGCTGCTGAACTGTCTCTCCAGCCCTCTTCATTTTTCTTTTTTTTTCGTGTTGAATCACAGAGGCATCTTATTTCTCCGTTCATTTTGAAAGATACCTTTTCAGGGTACATCAATTTGAGTTGCAGGACTTGAAATACCTTGCTTGACGGTTACATTGACTTAAAGGTTTGTGTTGAGAAGTCTGCTGTGATTCTGATGAGTTTTCCTTTATAGGTAATTTTTTTCTAACAGCTTTTAATGACCTGTTCTTGTGTTGCATTTCTGAAATTTTGGCTATTATATGCTTGTCTGTAGAATTTTTTTTTTTCTGATCATGGCTATTTGGAGTTCTATATGACTCACCCACCTGTATTTCAAATTCTTTTTCTGTGCTTGGAAAGTTTTCTGCAATTAGTTCTGTGAAAAAGATTTTTATGCTCTTGTGCTAGCTTTTGACTTCTCATTGATTCTAATTAATCCTATATTATTCTTTGTTGCACATCTAGTAGTTGTTAAATTGACTTTTTCTTGCCTTCTACCATTATTGTTTTGAGACAGGGTCTCACTATATAGTTTATGCTGGTCTTGAATCCACTGTGTAGCCCAGGCTGTCCTCAGACTTGCAGTGAGCTTCTTGCTTCAGCCTCTCAAGTGCTGAAATGATGGGCAGGTCTCACCATACCCAGTTCCCCTCAGAATGTTTAAGTTTTCATTTGATGGTCACCAATTGCAACACAGCCTTCTAGCTCTGATATTCTGTCTTCACATTAGTTGACTCTGTTGTGTATGCTTTAAATAGAATTTTTAATCTCCTGGATTTCTCTTCAAGTCTGTTTTATGGATGCCAGTTCTTTTCTGTGTTGGGCATTCATAGCTCCCATGCCTTTCCTAAGCATCTTTATTATTATTTTTTATAATCTGTGTCTACTCTAGATTCACCAATTAGTTCCTTCATATGGCTAACATCTCCTTTAATTATTTGTATGATTATTTGTGTTAGGTTTTGCCAAGATTTATTTGTTTTGTTAATTCCACTGCTACCATTTCAGAAAATTCAGCTGGGTGGCTTTGAATGCCTCCACCTCAGTGCCTCCTGTCATTGCCATTGGTGAGCTGAGGAATTTCTTTTTTTCTAGAGAAATATAAAACTATTTATTGACCACTGCTCACCATTATTTATAATAAAGTAAACAGTATACATTAGAATAACATTCTGACTGCTACAAAGTTGTTTTCTGGCTTCTGCTGAAAACAGTAACCTGAATACTGAAAAGGTTGAGCCTACATGTAAGGAACAAGTTGGGGTCAAGAAAACCACATAGGTCAATATTTTAGATTACAGGAGTATGCCACCATGCCCAACTAGATAAGATGTGTGTGTGTGTGTGTGTGTGTGTGTGTGTGTGGTGTGGGATGTTTTGGAAGAAAATTACATTTTTGTGATTAATATCTTTAATCACAAATACAAATACAGATTCTGGTATGGTTTCTTTGAAAATACCTACTTTAAACTGTCCAATTAACCACAAAACCATCTATTTAACTTGTTATGGCTTCAGGGAAACTTTCTATTTAACTAGAAGTGATTTCTTAGGTTGCTCAGAATGATGGCATCTCAAACATGAGGTTATCATCCATAGTTTTTGTGTTGGTGAATGTTTAAAAAGAAAACAAAAACCACTTACATAAGAATTTATTTATACACACACAAAAAAAACTCACAATGGTCCTTAAGCATATGAACTAAAACATAAGTTTTGACTCAGACTATGTGCGATTCCCCCAACATTTAGAGAAGCAGAGGAAATGTATCAGGCCACCAAATGATCTTTTTTGATAAAGGAAGGAACTACAAAAGCTTTATTTATTTGTTCAAAGTAACCAGTGTTACAGATGCAAAACAAAACCTAACAACTCCCCCAAATGCTACCTTCAAAACTGAATATTAGGGCCGGTGAGACAGCTCAGTGGTCTAACCACCTGCTTAGGCTATCACAGGGACTGTGGTTTGATTGCCAGCACCACATGCTGCGCCAGTCCTACCCCCGGGTGAGGCTGAGCCAGCCATAACATAAATAAATAAAATGTTTAAAAAAACCTGACATATTGAACTTGATTTTCATTAGAATGTTTTTTTTTCACACTAGTAAATCAAAACCAATATATATATATATATATATATATATATATATATACATACATACATACATATATATGTATATATATGTTATTGAGCTTCATCTTCTGGAAGAGGATGCCAAGTTAGTCTCTTTTCAAAAAAACAATTACGATCTGAGGACATGTCATATTTTCCTCTTTTGTCAGCACCAAGTCAACCTCATCTGAATCTTTCCATTTCATGAGAAACTTGAATTCTCTGCTACTCTCTGTGGCATCATTATTCATTCAGGATCACTAACAAAACCTCTAGGTTTGTCAGTAGCATCTCTTTTTTTCTTTGACTTGTTATCAGATTCACTGTAAGATAAAGATTTTCTTTGTGTACCATCTTTTTCTTTACCAGCCTTTTGCAAATTAAGAAATGCTTCAATTAACTCTGGACAATCTAAAGTTTCTTCAGGTTTCCATGTATTGTCAACATGAAATACTCCACCTTCCTGTTCACTACACATTAGTCCAGCACTTTTTCTACCACAAACTCTTCAGGTTCTGCTTCCTCAACTTTTTTACTTTTTCCATTTTTGCAATGTAGTTTTATTGGAGGTCATTTTTTTACTGCAAATTTGAAGAGCTGTTATTCACCACCTAGGATGCGCAGTCGCAGGTCCACAGTGTCAGCCTGCGCACCTGCAGCTCCACCCGCACCTGAGCACAGGGGAACAAGGTGCATTTGGTTTCACCCTGCTTTCATGTCTTCTCATTTTATGCTTTTTTGTTTATTTGTTTTCTGTGTTAAGGCTTGCAAATTACTTATGATAGGTAGCTTTATTGCCAGTATCAAGACACTTAAGGTGCCTGGCAAGCATAAAGACTGGGGTTCAATCCCCGGTAACACATGCCATGCCAGCCTTGAAACCCAAGGCATGCTATGTCAGCCACTAAAACTGGGCATGGTTGTGCACACCTATAACCCCAAATGCTGGAGAGGCTGGGACAGGAGGATTATTAGGAGCCCAAGCTGCATAGCAAGACCCTATGCCAAATAAATAAATAAACACGTAAATGAATAAATGATTTTAAAAAGAGACCACTTTAGGGAAAAACTACCTTTCAGTGATGTCTTCTAGATGTTGCTGAATTTTGACCTTTGAACCCGATCCAGTATCTTGCCTCTTCTACATATTAGGGATGAAAGGTTGCAGCTTGTTTGACCTAGTGCTCAGTTATGTGGTACTTGACTGCAGTATTGTTTATGACTACCAGTATCTCTAGGTATTGGCATGCAGGGAAGATGAATTGATTGCAGTAACTATATCACCTCGGCTAATGTGGTGCAGTCAGTAATAACAATGGCATCAAGCACACACCAGAAAATGACGAACTGTGACACAGCTAACTGTCACTTTCTCTAGGAACAGAATTTGAGGTAATACAACAATCTAAGACAAACAAAAAGATTAAGTACACTAAATATCCACTCTGTAGAACAATTCTACCCTAAGAGGAGAACACTTAAAAGGGAAGAGAGGAAAAAATTGAGAAATGAAAGAAGAAAAAGAGATTAGAAAAAAGGTTGAATGACAAATGAAGGGTACCCATGGCTCAGGAAACTGGCGAGGAAGACAGAAGGGAAGGAAAGAAGGAAGAAATAAGAACAAGAACAAAACAAAACAAAAACCCTAAAAGCAATGTTCACACTCACAAAAACAAAAACAATAAAATGATCAACAAAAAGAAAAAAATAACAAAGAAAGAAAAAAGAAAAGAATTCTGTGGCTTCAAGCCTGTGGTGATTTTTTAGGGTCTATAGTTTTGTGGCAGTGTCCAGTTCAAATATGAGTTTGCTTTCACTGGCACACAAGGGAGGCAGTCAAACTTCAGATCTGTGCTCAGGTATCATGGGACAGAGTTTTTTGGATTTTCAAATCCTTGGAAATTCGGGCTGAACATGGCCTCTGACCATGGAGGTGATGCCTGTGTTGTGTAGCTTATGACACTCTGCCTGTCTCTTGATGGCCTGACCACAGCTCCCTGACCACAGTTATCTCCTATGCTTGTCCCTCACTCAGTCACTGTGAGAGTTTAATAATGAGAGACCTGAGATGAAGCCAACCTATGGCTTCTTTGAGTCTAGGGTTCAGTTGGCCCCTCCCTAGGGTGACACCCTATCAAGCACTCTCTCCAGCGGCTGTGGCAGATGATTGCCATGGAGCCACTGCTTTGTTACATGGGTGCATTTTTTCCTAAAGTCCTTGGAGTTGACCAATTCTACTCTGTCCTGTACTTTTGATCTTTCTTTCTCATAAGCCGTGAACCAGGAGCCAGGAAGAAAATACAGATTTCTTCTTCCTTTTTTTCTGCATTGTGGTCTGTGTAGGATCCAATTTTTCCTTCAGATCCCTTCCAGGGAAACACCTCTTCCTTCTTTTCTTCCTTAAGCTATTATTTTCTAGCATTTGGATTCCAAATCTTGGGGAGGCTGATAGGTTGCTGCTTACCATGCCACCATCTTGCCAGAAGTCTTCTAGACTGTCCCCCGCCCCCCCACCCCATGAGAGCAGTAATATCCTAGAAGAATGTATTTAATCTATGTATAAATCTATTTTATTTTGGCTTACGATTTTAAAAATATGTTACGCTCTTGTCTGTGGAACTGCTGTGGCAGGCAGAAGTAAGAGACATCCATAAAGTTTGCTTTCTGGGATTACGAATGATGTATTCGGCACACATGATTAAATAAGATGATAGGGCACAAGTGACTTTGAGAAAGAGACTCTCTGGTGGGCTTAGTTTAGAGCACCAGCCTCTGGCTGAACCAAACTGATTAAAAGCAGAATGTGGAGGAGAGGAGAGGGCTAGTCGCTGAGGAGATCCGTATCTCAGAGCCGTGGCTGCATTCTAACAATAAAAATAATGAACTGGGAAGCAATTCTTTCCCCAGAGCCTATGGTGAACATTTTGGTTTCAGCCTTGTGAGACCTTGAGCAGAGACCTCACCCTATGAGAACAGCGAGTTAAATGTGCAGCACGTTGTTACTCTGCATTGAAAACTATCACTACTGTATGTTTTTTTTTTTCAGAACCAAAGTTTGAACTCATGACTTTGCACTTGCCAGGCAGGCACTTGTGCCATGGAGCTATCTCGCTGGCCCCACTACTGTATTTTTTCAGCCTGATTCCTCAGTTTTTCACATTTTGCCCTATTTGTCATGCTATAGGTTTAATCGATTAAAAAAGTTTCCCAAAGCTTGTGTGTTGAAGGCTTGGTCCCCAGGACAGCAGTGTTGAGCTCTGACCGCATCAGTGGGAGGATCCATGGAGGGCACTGGTACTGATGGATGGTTGAGAGGAGATGGAAACATTAGGAGGGGATGAGCTGGGCTGCACAGGTAATCAGGAGCATGTCCTGAGGAGGATACTCATGTGCCCATCCCTGCTGCCATGCCCATGTCTCTGCCCTTCCTCTTCTCCATCTCTCCTTCGGCTTTCCAGCTGTCATGAGGTGAGCAGTGTTGCTCCATCAGCCTCTCCCTACTATAATGCTCTACTTTGCCATGGATCTGAAACTATTCCGTGTAAGTTTGTTTTTCTCAGATATTTTGTCAAGAAGCTGATGAACACAGTCTTATTATTATTTCTTAATATAAATACAATTAACATAGATGTAAATATAATTACAAACACACACACAATAAGATCTTGCTACCAACATTTTGGACAATAAGTGTGTTTGTTTTCTTCCCCACACCAACAACCAGTTCCCCAACTATCTGAACACCAAGTTTGTGTCTAACACTTTTATCCCATTCTGAAATTACCCGGAGTTTGTACAGTCACATATCAATAAGAGCTCAGTCCCGCAAGACAGCCTTATTTCAGATGCCAGTGGGAATAAGCAGGTCCTCAGATTACTTTCACTTTGGTACCATATAGCTACAAAGTTGGGAGTTCCCTTTCTGTCAGATTTAATAATTTTCTAGAATGACTGAACTCAGAAAAGCACTTCTCTTATTGCTGACACAGCTCAGGAATATCTAGGCCCACAGGTCCAGGCAAGGAGGAAGAGCTTGGGACTTCTTCGCCCTTTCCAGTATCTCCCTCCCTGGACTCCCCTGTGTTCACTAACTCAGAAGCTCACTGCAGTGTAATTTAGGTGTTTTTAGGGAAGAACAACTGAATAATAATCAGCCATGTGTGATCAACTCAAACTCCAGAGTCTCTTATCCCAGGAGGTTGGTGGTGGGGCTAAAAGTTACAGCCTGTTAGTGAAGGTTGGGTTTTCAACCACCTCCCTGTCTGAAGCTGCCTGTGGGCTCCACTAAGAGTCATCTTATTAGAA
>PVKN010027124.1:0-13606 GCA_004027915.1 Capromys pilorides | reverse complement strand
ATTTAGTACAGGGTGTACAGGCAGGATCGGACTACATGGGACTACACTACTACCACACCCAGTCTCAGCTGCCCTTTCAGCATGCCCCCAGGGGTGGGGCCGGCATGGCAGGTGGGGGATTAAACCCCGGCCCTGGCATCTGCCTAAGCAGGCACTGGCCTCTGTGTCTGCCTAAGCAGGCACTTTAATTCACTGAGCTGGTCCCATAAAGGAATTTGCCTTGAGTGTGTTTTACCATCTTGGGTTGCTATGCTCTGGCCTGCCCTAAAGGGACTCCTGAGCCCCTCTGGCCCACCTTCTCTCCGTTTCAGCTCTGCTTGGAATGCTAACTGCTTAAGAACCTTCTCTTCCTTTCACGTAGTATGAACATTTGTTGTTGCTCTGTACAGTGGTTCAGTACGGCTCGCATTTTTCTCTTTGGAGGGACAAATTTTCCTTATTAGTGATCTCACCCAAGTAGACGGTTGGATATTCTCTGCACTTAACCTACATTTTCCACCTTCCACGCATTTGCGTGAGGAGGCCACTTCCCTTCCTGATGAAATGGGTGGCACTGAGGTGCCACTTTGCCCAGGCCTGCCGCAGCTTCCCACACAGCGTGTGGTGTCGCCTGCTCTCAGCTTCCTCCAGCGGCACGCGTCACGTTCCTTGCTGTGTGCTGGAGTAAGTCGGTGCGTGCGGAAGGCGCTGGTGCAGAGCCTGCGCGGTGCTGCCGCGGGCTGCAGCAGAGGCTCGCTTCTTACTCCATGTCCCCCTAAAGGTGTGTGTTTTTTTTAAACTATGCATATACACTTCCCATAAGGTTTTATTTCTGCTAAAGTATTTAAATAAGAAAATCCCAATCTTGGGCTGGTGAGATAGCTCAGCAGATGAAGCGCCTGCCCTGCCCCCCAGGCACACTGAGCCGACCACCAAGTCCTGGCGTAGTGGCACATGCCTGTAATGCCAGCGCTGGGGAGGCTGAAAACAGGAGGATTGCTATGAATCCAGGCTGTGTAATGAGACCCTATACCTAATACATAAAAACATAAATTTAAAAGAAAAACCCAATCCATAAAACATTATAAGAAAATATGTAGAGGGCCAGGTGTGGTGGTGCGCGCCTGTGATCCCAGCACTTGGGAGGGTGAGGCAGGAGGATCAGTGTGAATTCGAGACCAGCCTGGGCTGCAAAAGTGAGCTCAAGGCCAGCCTGAACTGCATAGTGAGACCCTGTCTCAAAAAGACAAAAAAAAAAAAAAAAAAAAAAAAAAAAGTAGAGTCTGCTTATAGCCTTCAACGAGGAAAAGTGTCCGCACACTGAACCAAAATCCCAGACAGCATAAAGAAAATCACCTTTTAGCGTGTATCGTTGCCATACTATTTGGCCATGAATTCCTGAGGGGCTTGTTCTTTAATCTTTCTTTAGAGCTATAACAGTATAACCCCATACATAGTAATCAATAAATATCAGTTAAAGCAAAACTAAATTGAATTGCAAGTCATTTCTTTGCAGACCTCACTTCGCTTATAAGATGAATGCTGGCTGACCTCTGGGTTCTTGTTCTAAGGTTTGATGGATTTGTGGGTTTCACAGGCAGTAATAGACTCTGCAGCCTTCCTTTCCTTGGGGCCTTTTCCCAGAGGACCTGCCCGGAGCGCTTCTGCCTGCCTTTGGGAGCTGTCCTGAGTGAACCCATTAGACAGTTTGAGGAGGCTGGGGAGGCCTGTGGCAGGCTTGCTGCCTTGAACAGAAGAGGGGATGTGAGGGTGTAGGGCAGTTGCTGACCAGATCTCTGAGCAACTCAGCTACAGCCTGAGAGCCTAAGAGGGCCAGCTCAGCTTGTGTGCAGTGTGGCACTCTGGCCAGGTGGCCAGATCAGAGCCTTGTTCTTCGGGAGGACTGGAGTGGGGTGAGGGGCTTTGAGCTCATTTTCTACTTTTCAAGAAGCCACTGAACTTCTCTTTCTGATCCCTGGGCTCCCAGCTTTGTTGCTAAGAGGGCTTTTTTGTTTTGTTTTTTTGAGCCATGGCTTTGAACTCAGTATGTAGCCCAGGCTGGCCTTGAGCTCCCAATGTTCCAGTCATATCCTGAGGGCTGGGATAATAGGTGTGCACCACCACACCTGGCCACCTGGCTTTGTTAACAGTTAAAAAAAAGGACTGGGAGTAGCTCAGTGCAGAACATGTGCCTAACATGCCCTGGTTTTCATCTCTGCCCCATCAAATAGATAAAATGAATTAAAGTGTCTCATTTCCCCATCTACAGGGATATGCAGCTTGAGGGCAGGGAGGCATCACCTTTGTGTTCCCCTGGTACCCACCCCAGCGTGCTCTGTAACAGTCTAGATTGGCGGGAAGTGTTGCTACAGAGTCCTGGAAGGCACCCCGACCCAGCGTGGACCGGAGCAAGCTAGGGCCTCATCTTGGACAGCTGAGCCCTATAGTGTGATTCCCAGTGTTTGGGGCTGTTAGAAGAAATGAGAAAAAATGACCATGTTGATTCCCACGCAGATGTCTTTGTGATACTCAGCGTGGTGAGTAGGAAGGGTATGATCAGTAAAATCAAATTTCCTTTGGAAACTCTTGACTCTTGTGCAATATGAAGCTTGCTGTCCTGCATGTGGTGAGGGCAGGAAAGTGTACATAGGCCACATTTCTCTTCCTGTCAGTGACATCCTGACTTCCAGCGTTGTCTGGTCAGCAGCCTTCCCAAGGGTTGGCTCTGCTCCTCGTGTGTTCCTGTCAGGTTCTTCTTCAGAACAGCACTGTCAAGCAGAAGCACAGAATGTTTCACTGTGGTACCACCATCCTCTCTGTTTTTGCAGTGTGTCCCCTGCCCCCGGAGCCAGAGAATGGTGGCTACATCTGCCACCCCCGACCCTGCAGAGACCCCCTGACAGCAGGCAGCGTCATTGAATACCTGTGTGCCGAAGGCTACGTGTTGAAGGGGGACTACAAATACCTGACGTGTAAGAATGGCGAGTGGAAGCCAGCCATGGAGATCAGCTGCCGTCTCAGTGAGGGTCAGTCTGCACATGAGAAGGGGGTGCTCCAGGGTTCAGCCTCTGTGCCTCTAGGAAAAGGTGCCTGCAGGGCGCCCTTGCCTGTACAGTGTGTAGCCATGTTTGTTCTGCAGCCTCCCGTTGAGATTTCACGTCTTTGTGGAAGACATTGGGGTCACTGGTGCATGTCCTGTCGTGGCCCACTGAGTCACCAAGGGGATCTGTGTCCTCACCAAGAGGTCCGCTCTGCTGTGTCAGGTCCCTTTGATGCTCAGCCCTTGTTGGCCTGGCCGAGAGCTGCCGACCTTTGACCGTCCTGCTAGCACAGTGTGCCCAGTGCTGACTGTGGGTAGTGTCTCTTTTATTCCATTTTTCCTTGAATGGAAATGCTGTTTTGTTATGGAGCTGCAGTCCAGCTGGACAGAGGCCCTCCTCTTCTCTCTTGCCTCCTCCTGTCTTGCATGACTGGAAAGTCCAGCAGCCTGAAGGGAAGTATGTGTCATGTGGTCATTTTTGTGCTGCATACTTTGGCTTCAAGACCTGAATGTGTTTAACCAGTGACGCCCCAGAGAAGAGTAGGAACCAACCCGAGGTCTGTAGGACTTTAGAGTTAGCCCTCCTCATGGGGAGGACCATGCTCAGATTCCAGAGGGTGGAATGATGTGTTCCTTTTCATGGGTGATGTTCACCAGCCTGTAACTGAGGGTGGGATCAGAGTGGTTCACAAGGCAAGATCCCTTAGGCTAATGAGTTAAATATCAGAGGGACCTCAAAAGTTGGAGGTGAGGGGAAGCTTCTATTTAAGAAATGGAAGAGGGCCAGAGAGGTAGCTCAACAGTCTAAACCACCTGCTTAGGCAAGCTTAGGCAACCACAGGGACCACGGTTTGATCCCTAGCGCCATGTGCTGCACCAGCCCCAACCCCAGGGTAGGCTGATTTGGCTATAACATAAATAAATAAAGTTAAAAAAAAAAAAAAAGAAAGAAACAGGAGAGGAAAATGGTGCCTTTCCTAGAGCACTGTGGTATAGCACTGAGGCTACTCTGTGTGCTTTCCTGAAGAGGCCCTGCTGTTACATGTCTCTCTGGGGCATATGACTGCATCGGTTGTGGACCTGTGCTTTGTACGTCTGGGTAGCCAACTCTTCTGATGAAAGCTTGTTCCCATAGACAAAGAAACCCATACGTCCCTTGGAGTCCCCACGCTGTCCATAGTGGCATCCACTGCCAGCTCCGTGGCACTCATTCTCCTCCTTGTGGTGCTGTTTGTCCTGCTGCAGCCAAAGCTGAAGTCTTTCCATCATAGCAGGTAAGTGCTGCCATGGGGCAGGCCGTAGGTGTTCCTGTGGGCTCGTCTTTGGCTAGGAGAAGCTGATGGTCTACAGCATCTTCTGTCTGTGTGTCCTGGGTTCCCAGGCAGGGAGAGCCAAACCGTGTTAGGCTTGTGAACATGCCTCGCTGTTTTGCATACTTAGCAGAGCTGACATCTGAACCCAGATCTGTTCACCTGCAAAGCCGTGACATTTGCCTATCGTCAGGGCTTCTCGGCAGGTGATTCCAGGAGCATCAGCGTCCCTGGGATGTGCATTTGCTGCCCTCACTTCAGACACCTGGATGAAGCTCTGGGGCCGAGGCTCAGTGCTGGGGTCCCAACACCTTCAGGTGGTGCCAGTGTGCACACAGGGCTGCGTGGAGGTTCAAAAATGCCAAATTCTGTAAGATGCCCCAGATTTGGAACTTACAGGCAAGGAGCAGTGTAAACTGAGTCTCCTGTACTAGTGATGGCAAAGCTTTTAGATCCTTCAGTGATAATCAACAGCCGGCTGTGGCACACGTGCCCTAGGTTGGCCACCACTACTTACGGTATGTGGGATTTGTATTTTTGTTTTGTTTGATGCAGTGGTGCAGTCATTTTTAAAGGATGCTGATAGAATAGAGAAGATTTAACGGGGTTTACTTAAGGAATTAGTGCTTTCCACGTGAAGTCACACTGTTGAAACCAAATCAGTATTTCATCTTGGTTAGAGTAACTAGTAAGTTTATATCTCCTGAAGGTAACTAGTAAGTTTATTAAAAGTAACCAGCTGATTTCTTTTTTGCTTAACTTGGATAGAAGGGAGATTGATTTTTATTATGGATCCCACTTAAATTACCATGTGTATGTATTGCTTTTTAAACAACACAAGTTTATTTTGAATAATGGAAAGTAAGCACGTGCCACTGGACACACTGCTACTTTGTCAGAGTTTCCCTTCCTTCCCCGAACCTCCAAGCACTTCTGTGGGTACCACTGTCTCATCCACACCATATGTACATAGTTTGGTTTTTGGTTTGTTTTTTGAGACATGGTCTTGCTAGTCCAGGCTGGCCTTGAGCTTACTCGATCCTCTGCCTCAGGCTCCTGAGCACCAGGATGACAGGCCTGTGCCACTACACCCAGAGAGAGCTATTAGCAACGATCGTGAGTCGTGTGGTCCAGTGGTAGGCTGGTGTGAGCTCCGATGGATGAGCTGAGAGGACGTCATCACCGGTGCAGTGAACATTTGACCTCAGTCTGCTCTTGAGGAGACAGTAAACGCATCCAGATAGTGGCTCATCCCGTAACTGGCCTGGCCTCCTCTGAAAGTGCCAGTATCATAAAAGAAAAATGAGAGGGGATTGTTTCAGATGACAGATGAAAGGGACTGGACAGCTAAATGCAGTGCATGATCCTTTATTGGATTCTGGGTTGAAGCAAAGACCAAAGGTGAAATGGAAGCTTGTATTCCGTGGCCATAATGTTACATTTCTGGGGTATAATAAGGCTAAAGTTATGTAGGAGTAAAGGTGTGGAAAAAGATCGTCTACATAGTACCTCAGCCTACTTTCACCTGAATCATGAGAAAAGGTGTAATAGATATGATCCCCCAAAAGCGTCTGTGGGAATAAGCCTTACAAAGTGGGTAAAAGAAGCAGAGACATTTGCTGTATCTGCACATACACCTTTATTGTGACTCTCTTTCATATGTGCAGATAGAAATGTGCAGGACTACATGGTGGCATTAAAGGATTCAGGTTTAGGGGTACAAAGCAGGAGTACAAAGCAGAAGGAATGGTTTCCATGCAGTTGCTGTAGTAAGATGTGGGAATGGCGGTCCAGGCTCAAGAGGCGGCAGCATGTAGCCCTGTGGATTCCTGGCCTTGGTAGGAGTCTCACCCCCGTGTCACCCTGGGAGCAAACCAGCGAGTTCTATGTTACTTTGTTTATGTATTTTTTACTTTATCTGCATAATAATTCACATACAGTTTTCAGTTTATTGAGTTTTAAGCAAAGTGATTGAGTCAGAAGAACAAAATGCTCCTGATCTCCAGCCCAGAGCCCTGTCTCTAGATCACAGTCCCCTTTCTGCCTACCTGTCTGGAGATGCCCTTCGTAGACCTCAGAGTTCCCACTGAGAGTGTGCAGTGAAGGGGTTTCGCATGCCCGTGGAGTATGCCCCCACTGCTCTTCTTACTCCTTAGGTGAGCGGAATGGGAGATTCCATGTCTAGGTCTGGAGGCTTCTAGCTTTGCACAAAGGTAATGACATGGTCCCTGGAAGTGGCTGGGCCTGGGTTCAAGTCTCAAGCCCATCCTTACCAGCTCTGTGCTGGTCACAAGTTCCTTGACTTCTGGGCCTCATCTGTGTTCTTCATGGTTCACAATCTAAAAGGCCAGGTGAGGACTCAAGTGTGACAAAGTGCTTAGAGCACTCAGTGCTGGGCATGGCACATACTTAAGTGCTCAGAAATGATGACTTTTAGCTGTGGTGGCAGCACAGGCCTGTAGTCCAGCCCCACCGGCCTAGGCAAGAGGATCACAGGTCTGAGCCCAAACTGGGAAATGTAGCTATTTAGACCTTTCTCAAAATGAAAAATAGAGGGGTGCCTGGGGATGTGCAGATGACCTAGGATCAACCTCAGTCTTAAAGGGAGAAAAGAAAAGGTGGCTTTTGCTGGTGTAATGCTGCTGACTTATCTGTGTTCATTCTCTCCTCTCCTCCCATCCAGGCGTGACCAAGGGGTGTCTGGGGACCAGGTCTCCATCATGGTGGATGGAGTGCAGGTCACTCTGCCATCTTACGAGGAGGCTGTGTACGGCAGTTCTGGTCACTGCCTGCCGCCTGCAGACCCCAGAGTGCCCATCGTGCTGTCTGAAGGGGCCGGGCCCAGCAGTAGGAGCCTGCCAAGGGAGCAGCAGGGCCAGAGCGCCAGTTCTTCTGTGGCTGGCGAGGAGGAGGCTCCAGGCCAGTCAGGACTGTGTGAGGCCTGGGGCCCCCGGGGCTCAGAGACTGTGATGGTGCACCAGGCGACCACCTCGTCCTGGGTGGCGGGCTCAGGGAGTGGCCGGCCAGCACACAAAGAAGCCACAGACTCGGAGAACAGTGACATACAGAGCCTTCTATCCCTCACATCAGAGGAGTGCACAGACGGTAGGTGGCCTGTGATGAATGGGAAGCCCTAGCTGTTGGGAGTTCCTGCTGGGAGTGAGGGAGAGTGGCGGACTTCTCTAATGGCTGGTGTGCTTTGGCAGAGGAAGATAATACTCAGGCTTCTCCTGTAGAGCCCTTGTAGGCCTCGTGCTCTCGACAGAGAGACTTTGTACTGTTTGCACGTATTGATGGCTTGGAGTCTTGGGTGCTGTATATGGCACATGCAGGACAGTGCTAAGCAGAAGATGGACAGTTGAGGGGGTGGCCCCACACTGTTGGTTTTTAGGTTTCTGGAATGTCAGCAGTGACAAGGAAGCCTGGGTTATGTCCCACAGAGAATCCCTGCGCCATGGTAATTGGGCTGTGCCGGGTCCTGTCCTCGCCAGTTTCCACGTGCCGTCTCGGTTCCTGTCTCAGCTCAGCCTCACTGAGACCCTGCAGGGTGGCTCTTTACTGTTGTTCCCACCTAGGGAAACTGAGGCTCCGGGAGGGCGAGTCCCTTGCCCATTGACAAGTGACTGGGCTGGGATTTGACGTGATGGCTTGATCTAAAAACCTGCAGTGCCGTGCGGCCTCCCAGGTGAGCCTAGCTCACGCACTGTGAACTGGCCGTAGAATGACATTTGTGTCTCTGACACTTGGGCCTTTGCTGGAGTCTGGAGAGCTTAGTCTCTTTCACTTTAAAAAAGTGTCTGTAAGTGATAGCCTGGCGTAGCTCGGGATATAGACTAAACCCAGAAGCTTCCCTCTTCACAGTGAGGCCCTCTGTGCTCAGAGAGCCTCCCTGAAAAGGCTCCGCAGGCCCAGCCTGCCTCCCGTGTGTCCTGGGCCCTCGGAGGGAAGCGCGTAAATGCACATCGTGCTTAGGCTTTGTTCTCAGTTGGCTGGAGTGATGGCAAAGGAACTGAGTAGCTGCCGCCACCTCCCACTGTTGGTGCTGTGCGCCCGCATCCTCCGTGGGGAGCCAGGGGTGCGCCCTGCCCTCCTGGGCTGCCTGGCTCTGTTCCTTACAACGAACAGTCATCTTGGTGAGCTCAGCCTGTGCTGCGGCTGAAGGAGGTTTCAGAAGTGACACAGGAAGTAGAAAGTGCTGTCTGCTGCGTGGTCCGCGAGCCAGCTGGAAACCGTGCTGGCACCCACGCTGAAGCACTGTGGTGGAAGCCGGGATTGTAGAGTTCCCATTGAGGGGGGGGGAGGCTGAGAGCAGTACACGTGCTTTAGTGCGTTTGTAGCAGGCCAGGCCAGAGCCGGCTGGGAGGTGAGAGGAAGGCAGGAGACTCAGTATGTGCCAGCCCTCGCCCCCAGTGACAGCCGGAAGACTGAAACCCAGGGAGTGGAAGTGATTTGTCCCGGATCACACAGTGGACAAGTGGATTTGAAGAGACAGTGGGACTTGCACAGGGCGTGGTGACCTCATAGGGAAGGATTAGGAGAGAAATGGAAGAGGCAAGGCCGGCAGAGTGGAGAGAGAGGGTTTGTGTTGGTGGGGCCTGGAGAGCTTCGCGTGCCCGGCTGAGCATTCAGATCTTACCGCACAGACAAGGAAAGATGAGCTAGAAAGGCCTAAAGGAAGACAGAATTTTTGACTCCGTAAACATGTGCGAGCAGGACATTTTGTTCCTGTGTGCCGTGCGGAGGGTCCACTGGGTAACCTCGTGCTCGTCCTCCCTGTCTCCCTGCAGATATCCCGCTGTTGAAAGAAGCGTGAGAACTGCCGCCTGCCCCTCCTTTTCTGTCCCTCCTCCGCTCCCTGTGGGCTTGAGCACCCTGTACTCCAGCCACCCCACCTGGACACCTGAGCTGCCACCTGTGTGCCCGTGCATCTCTGAGGGCCTGCAGGCCACCTCCCTGGAGACTAAAGGAAGATCCTTGCCATCTGCCTGGACAGCTGCAGCAGCTGGCTCCCTGCCTGGCCCAGCCTTCCCATCTGTTGGGATGGATTGAACGTGCTGGATTGGACCCGCCCTTTCCCAGCCTCTGAGCCCCTTCCAGCCGGTGCTGTGGTGGCAGCCCTGCAGCCGCGTGGGACCTGGGACCGAGCACCGCTAGGTTTACTTGTGCCTTCCCCCAGCCCACCTAGTTTCCTGGTCCACAGCCTCGGTGGCTGCAGCCCTGCAGGCGGAGGCTGGGCCTTTGGCTGTCCTCTTCCCCTCTTCTCCCCTCCCCTCGCAGGAGCAGAGCCACGAGTGAGAGCCTCTGCTGCTCCAGTGGGCCCCTGGGTGGACGTGGTGCCACGTTTCCCTGGCTGAGAATAGGGAGTCTCAAAAACCATGCCACAGCCATCCCAGCGCCCGCTCTGCAGCTCAGGTGCAGGTTCCCGGCCCTTTGAGGTTTCCAAGAAGCGTCCAGAAGATCCTGAGGGAGGAGAAGGAGGTGACTGGCAGTGACCGTCTTCTTAATGCGCAAGCTCTCACCATCTGCTTCCAATTGCACCTCGGCCTTGGTCTTTTCTGTTCCTTGGATAAGGGGCGTTGCATGCTGCCTCCTGGGCTTCTTCCCAGGCAGCGCTGGCTGCTTTGCTGCCCACAGGGCCTGAGGCACATCACCCTCGTAGTCCAGGTGCCACCCAGCACTCGCCAGGCCATGGGCAGCCTGGGCAGGTGGCTGCTTTCTGGGATTGTGGTGAGGGAGGGGAGGTAGAGAGGTACAGAGCAAGTTCCCGGGCAGCTGCAGGCGGCTCCGCCCAGTCCTGAGGATCCTCCTCGCCGCGGTCATGTGCCTTAGTAACTGTGCCCAGGAAGTGGCCTGCTGCGTGCTGCACCTCTGCTTTCTTCCCGCTGTCCCTCCCAGTGCCCTGCACGCGCTGTGGCTGAGCAGCCACTCCTGTCTTCCTTGCCCTCTGGGGAGGAGTGAGGAAGGGTCCCCAGCATCCCTTACCTTGCTGGCCAAAGTGGGCGAATGGCTCCCGGGTCCCTTGGACAGAGCCTGGGGCGTGGACACTGAGCCCTCAGCCATGGTGTGTACCCTGGTGTCTCACCCGGGGACCCTCTTTGCCCTGTGGTAGGCAACTGGGAGCTCTGCTGGCTGCGACCTTCAGGCGACAACGTGGCGTTAAGGAGTGTTTGCTTTTGCTTTTGCTTTCTTCTCCCTGAGACACTGGGGCTGGGCAGCCTCCGTGTTGCTGTTGCACCCCTGCCCTACGAGCACCTCTAGTGCCAGCAAAGTAATAAGAAGCCCAGGTCAGGACCCGACCTAACAGGGTTGGCTCCAGGCGTGGGTGGCTGCAGCTGGCAGGCGTGCTGTGCCCAGGCCGCCGCCCCTCTGCCTCCTCGCTCACGATGCACTTTACTTCCCAGTCCCACCTGGTCTCCTGCTGCCCCTCATCTCCTTTCCTCTCAGGGTAAGGGCAGTGCCCGCTGGCCACGCCCACACATCCCCCATCCACCTGGAAGCCCATCTGTTGTGCTGAAAATTAGGCAAGCCAAGTCGTATGTAGGGAATGGGTTGGAGAAGGTGCCAGAACTGGAAGGCTGAGCTCGAGGAGGGAGACACAGCCGCCCAGTTGCTGGCATGGGCCACCCAGCGGAGGTCCTAAGGCCCCAGCCGCCTTAACACACGGGTCCTCTTGGAGGCACAGCGGTGCCCCTGCCGCCCTCTCAGAGAGGGACTGCGAGAACCGAATTCTGTTCTAGAGTATTTTTTCTAAGTAGAAGAGCCTCCCTTCTCTGTGTAGTTGCTCTGGACTTTCGCCCCCTCGGAGGTCGGAGGTCGGAGGTCGGAGGTCGGAGGTCGGAGGTCGCGCTTCTGTTCCAGGTTTATTCTCCTTCCACCTCACCTGCTCGCACTGCTGGGGCCACAGGCCCGGGCCTGCCCACGTGTCAGGAGCATAGCCTGGAGGCGCCCGGGGTGCGCAGGTGCTGCCTCGGGCTGGCTGGGCTGGCAGCGCTCATGTTCTCTCCCTCAAGGCAGTTTCTCAGCTCCTGCCGCTTGCTGCTGTTCCTGGGGCTTCTGAGCTTTGTTCCTTGTGGGGGGATTGGGACTCCAGGCTACCTTGATGCGGGACTTGGCTCTGCAGACTAGACTGGGTAGCTCCTGCAGGATGTGAGGAGGGCGCAGATGGGAGATGCAGCGCCACCTGCCGTTCAGGACGCCTGCCCACGGGCCACGCTAAAGGACTTTCAGAAAGGGTTCTTTTTCTTTTTCTACTCTAGCTGCCTCAATGCAGTCTCCCCCCACCTCCTTCCCTCTCTCTCCCTCTTTCTTTCTTATCCTGGTGACATTCTAGCAACTCCAAAGGGCCAGAATATGGTGGAAATCCCTTAGCCTGTCCATCGCTCTCATGCCTTAGTTCAGCAGGTAGGCTCTGTCTTCTGCGTTTCTGTATTTTATGTGCTGTGTTTCACTGGGTGTGAACTGTGAAACGGCTGGGTCCTGGCCACTGTGAGTTTGGTTTTATAAGACATTTCAGTGTACATTCTACAAGCACTCCATTTGCAAAAAGAGCACGTAATATTATCTTCCCCGTTCATCTTGCCCTCCTCGTCTCACCCCCAGCTTTAAAATTCTGTGGAGAAGCCAGGTCACAAGAGAGACAAAGGTATATTTTTCCTGCTTTGTGAGTAGTGGCACGGGACAGACAGCCACGGCCCCTTTCCTCCCTGGCCACTCGCTACTGCGTAACATTGCTGCCCTCCATTTGTGGGAATGTTCTTGCATAGAGAATGGAGCACACTGCCCATGTTTCTTGGTCCTTCCCCCCACCCCCCAAGGAGCAGGGAGGGGCTGGGAGGGAAGTGGCACACAGCCGTCGCAACTCGCAGCGAGTCCAGAGGTGCTTGCCAAGGAGAGCAAGCTGGGAGCGTTCCGTGAGGCCACTTGGTCTCCTTCAGCGCTTGGAGACTATTTTGCTTGGCAGATGTTTGGACTGAACCTTGCAGTAGCTATTTCCCTGGAGAGGGGAAGGTGACAGGCCAGCTTTTCTGGGATGTGTCTCTTAATTTCCTTGAAACCCTAGTACAGTTTTGAACAAAACCCCCAGTGTTGAGCCCTCTGCCCAGCAGCCTGGCTAGTGGGGGGAGAGGGGGCAAAGCACTGGGGTTGGCTCGCCCATCGGGGAGCAGAGGTGGTCTGGGTCACGTGGCAACACCCACCCTTGCCCTGGCTTCTTGAGGTTGTCACACCACTATGGGATCCTTTGCAGAATGGTACTCACGTAATGGCTCACAGCAACACATGTGTAATTGACTCTGTGCAGGATGTCGCTCAGATCAGTTTGGGTTTGCTTTATTTTATATATATATATATATATTTTTTGGTATCCTGTACATTGCAGCGGGTGTGAAGATAGTATTTTAATATTTGTACAAAGTTTAATTTAATTTTAATTGTTCTATGTATATAACTGCATTTCTAAATAATAATAAAAAATTCTTATGAAGGTATTTGTGAGAGATGTGATTCTTTCGGAAAGTTTTTGCAGAAACCCTGGATTGAAAAGAGCATCCTTGGCCAGGCGTGGTGGCGGCGCATGTCTGTGATGCACTTGGGAGGCTGAGGCAGGAGACTGGCGGCGAGTTACAGAGTGAGCTGATGGCCAGCCTGAGCTGCACAGCGAGACCCTGTCTCACCAAGACGAGAAAAGAGAAGCGCATCTGTGGAAATCCTTGCCTCTTTGCTCGGTCAGGAGCTCACACAGGGCCAGCCTCTGGGAGGTGGGTGTTCTGGTTGGCCCTGGAGAGAGTGTGGGACGTGCTGGGAGGGTAAGGAGTGCTGCGCGCCCGCTGTCAGGGACCCGACCAGGCTGAGCGTGGTACAGGGCCCGGCAGAGGGCGCCTCTGAGGGGGCAGAGGCGTGGAAGCTGCAGTGTGAAGGGCCAGGCAGCTGGGGCAATCTAATGACCCAGCAAGGCCTCATCTCAAGAGGAAAAAAAAATCTGGAAAAGGGCGTTGGCTCAGGGTGAAGCCCCTGGCTGTCCCAGTCCTGAAGGTGGCTGCGCGCAGAGCAGAGCGGATCGGAGCAGAGGAAGCCAGGGCCGAGGCCTCCTCCTCAGGACCTTCGCAGCAGCAGCCGCCATGCGACCGGTGTTTCGTTAACTTTCTTTTCATTTCTTTGAAGTTTTATAAATGCGTGGTTATTCTTCACAAGGAAGGCACCTAAGGGTTAAGGCCAAGTTTGAGATGGAAAGTGAAAAGAGTGATTTTCCTTCCTAGCCTCAAAGTACACACGCAAATGT